>JAGKTI010013630.1:0-22752 GCA_018397915.1 Birgus latro
ACTGTTCAGCTTATGGAAGTAACAGCGAAACAGAAACAGCAATCTAAGAACAGTGTTCCAATTGCATTAGCATGATGGAGGCAATGAGTGTGGGTGTCTCAATGTGGCAGCCAAAGTTACACGCTTGCTGCAGAGATAGCCTCTCCATGCTATAGAGCTCAGTGCATGTGACTTCACTGCCACATTGAAACATCCACATGCTTGCTATTTGAAATACCCACCCTGACAGGAGACCACGGGAGGGGTGGCGCAATAGCCTACCCATCCCACAGAAAAGCCACGGACAAGGTGACGAAACAGCCAACCCAGGAGGAGACCACAGGGATGTGCATAGGGCCTGCAGAGGCCCAGAATTAGACGGGCCTACATCCCCCACTACCTTGCGCCACTCTTACCCTCAATGGGGCCAACCCAAGGAACACAGCCCCGGCAGACCACTCTTCAGCCAGGCCAGCACTCGCCAGGATCGGGGTGGGGCTTGTAGAGATACAGCCCCAGACAGCACCACAATGACGGCCAATGTCCGTGTCAGGGAAGAGGTGGCCACCATACACTCTTCAGTTGTTACCCCCTGCAGGACCGCAGTGAGGGCCACCATCTGCACCGGGGAAGGGACGGCACCATATGTCCTTCACCTGTAGCCACTCCTGGGAGCAACACCCTGACGACAGCCACCATCCACGTCGGAGAGAGGACAGCCACCATATTCCTCTCGGCTGCAACCCCAGAGAAAGGCAGAACCGCGGTGACAGCCACCATCCGTGCCAGGGAAGGATCAGCTACCATCCGTCCTTCGTCTGTCACGTCCATAAGGAGCAGGACTGTGGTGATGGCCACCTTCCTCACCGGAGAAGGGTCGGCCACCTTATGCCCTTCACCTGCTGTCCCTGGGGTTAGAGGAAACGCGACGACTGCCACTGTCTGCGCCAGGAAGGGAGTGGCCACCGTACATCCCTCATCCACTACCCCCTGTGACACCCCTCAAGGAGGAGCCTCCACTGGGAGCAGGACCGTAGTGACAGCCACCATACACACCGGGGAAGGGTTGGCCACTGTATGCCCTTCACCTGCTGTCCCAGGTGTTAGAGGAACTGCGGTGACGGCCACCATCCACGCCAGGGAGGAATCGGCCACCATACATCCCTAATCCACTACCCCTGTGACTTCCCCTACAGAGGACATCCCTTGCTGGCCTCACCCCTCCAGAGGCCGAGTGGGACACCCTTCTCTCTCTCCCCACAGAGGCAGTTCCCAGGCAGAGTTGTGGCTGGAGGAGATCTGGCAAAGCCCTATGGTGAGTCTGGGGATCTGTGTCCTGCAGCCAGTGCCCCAATGACGACCCCCCCTGCTGGACTCCTGGAGGAATGGACACTGCATGCAGCACCTGACAGCGACTCAGCCCGAGAGAGACAGCAGCCCTTGAACACCCAGGGGCGCCTCCAGGACCCCCGGGGCGTGACCTCCCCAGTCCCATTGACAAGTGATCCACCTCTAGGACTGGGTGCAGACAAGTGCACCAGCTCACTCTATTCGGCCCCCTGCAGTCCTGGGGCCCAACTCACCACCAAGGCCCCACTAGGGAAGAGCTTCTCTCCACGCTGCCCAGCAACTCATTCTGGACGACCCAGCCCCTGGCAGTGGTCCCGTGCCTCCTGCAAGAGGGCACACCTGACGAGACCCCTCCCACACCTGGCTGACACCTGTGAGCAGCCCAAGTCTTCATCAGCCCAAATCAGAGTCCTCCTGTCTTGATTGTGCCATTAATCTGTATGGTGTACTGTGAGAATATTGTACTAATATTGTGTTTGGTGTTGTGTTGAACTTAAGGTAATATATGTGTAAGGTTGGTTGACCTGAGTTTTTATGCCCTGTTCCTCTAGTTGTATGCACTAGACCCAGTCTAGAAAAGAACCCTCATTTGCTCGTATTCAAAGGACAAGGAGTTGAACTTTGAACACGTAGCATAACACTGGTGGCTAGCAGTGGGTCTTGATCCGGTCAGCAGCAACGAGGTATAATGGCGGCCAAACCACACGTACAGTTGCCAAAGTTCGACTCTGAGCAATATGACATTAACATGTACCGATACATGGTTAAGCCACTCCTAGACATAGGATTCGACAATGACAAGCAGAAGATAGCAGTTATTCTGCCTCACCTGGACAAAGCAGTGTCAGGTATTGTGCCCAAGATCGTCCCAGAGCTGACATGGGCGAATTTCACCCAAATCGTGACCCAGGTAATCAGGCCATCTCTGGAGAAAGTAGTAGCTTTGTCACAGCTAGACACTCACCTTCGATAGCAACCTGGACGACACACTCATTCAGGCCAGACGACTCGTCACTGCTGCTTACCTGGAGACCAATGCAGCCACCCGGGAACAACACATATTCAACACACTGTTGAGGATCCTCCCCAGCATCATCAGAGAACACTTCACGATACATGACCCAATGGGAGACCTCGACAAAGACATCCAGCTACTCAGACGCCTCCTAGCCGCCCGCTCCACCCCACAGCACAGTCAACAAATTCCCCACACAGAGGATGATGCCCCACACCTACTCAAGCCCTTCAGCAACACCCACCATACCCAGGGCACACCCTATCAAAAGACACCCCACCCCCCAGGGAGGATACTAATGTCATCTCCATTAACCCGTGGGAATTCTCTGCCTACAGCCACAGATGCCCTATCCACAACATCCTTGAGCAGCTAAAGTCTCCCTGGCACAGGATAACCACCCTAGGGTGCTGAAAAGTCTCCTCACTAGATGACAAGGGCGCCAAGGACGATGCCTTATACGCCAACTACTCCGACCCTGGGGGAAGCAGAGCTCAACGAAGAAGGCGCCCAGGAGGCAGAGCTCTATGAAAAAGACACCCCACACTGTCCCCGCACCCTCCCACGGTGGCGAGGCAACCTCACAAAAATGTCGCCCCCCAGTCTGCAACAAGATGAAACAAAACGGGGTGAAAGCGAGGCTATTGGTCGATACGGGAGCGGCCAGGTCCTCCTTCTATCATCATTTCTACTCCCACCATGCCTCGGTTTTTGGCCCGCTCCTCCCGACTTCAACTCACCTCATAGATGCAGGGGATAGCCCCCTGCCTAAACGTGGGGAAACCCAGGCCCTGTGTGCCGACACTCATCAGAATGTGTCAGTTCGTCACCATTTCACCAACCTCGACTCAACCTGTCGTGCATACGATGCCTACTTACGGCTGGACCTCCTGCAGAAGCTACACACCAGCACTGACTGTCACAAGCAACGCCTCCACTTCCAGAAGTCTCCACACTCCCTCCCTCAGCCACGGCGCACATGCACTCCCACACCGCTTCCCTCATCTCACTTTCCTCCTGCTATGTCTTCTACCTTACCCTCTCCTATTTCTAACCTTCCCGCTCCTCCACAAACCACTTTCCCTGCTACCATCGCCTTCTCCCTTCCTATTCTCCCTCAGTATGAGGCCTGCCTCCACCTTAACAGGCTCACCAGAAGCTCTACCTTATGCTCCCCTAACCTACCTTCCAAAACCATCTCCTTCTGTCTACTGTCTCCCACCTATCACCCCTCACCACCCACCTCACACGCCTTCTCCCCACCCTCCCACCCAACACACAGCACCACCACTCACCTCCTCCGCCAACACGACTAACTCATACGCCTGCTGTATCATGCCCTCCTCCTCCTCCTCCTCACCTATTTCCCCTTCCACAGTCACCTCCCCCACCCCACCCTCAACCCGCTCCTCATCATCCCCACAGACCCCCAACGCACCCCCAGCAACCTCACCTGACGCCTCACCTCCCGCCACCACCGCAGGCCCAGCCACCCAACCAAAAGACCCCCCACCAAACCACAGTCACATCATCACGTCTCCAACGCTACACGCCACCCGCCACCACCTCGACACCCACACAGCCTTCTTCCCCACACTCTCCTCGCTCTACAACCACGACCTACACCAGACCACACACCAGCTCCTCCTCCCCCCCCACCACCGCCACCACCATTCCACCCCCGAACACCCGGACTCCAATACCCAATCAACCACCCACCCACGCCCAGCCACCACACCACGTGGCCCCACCTCCTCACCACCCACACTTGTTCTCACCACCGCTATAACCAGATCTGGCCTCCTCTCCTGCCCACCAGCCAGGTATACAGCCACACCCTCACCCACATTCCCAACATCACCCATACCACCAAAACCTCCCACCCCCACCCCCCACACACCCAACACATCCCCCATAACACTGAGAATGCACCAAGCACAGTGGAAGTTTCCAGCAACCCAACTCCCCAGGGAGAGGATCTGTACCTGCCCTCAGCGACTGCATGAAAACCAGGTCACCTCACCTGTCACCAGTATTCAGCCAGGAGACATTGGCCACTCACCACCATCAGAAATGAAGATATGCCGAGTAACCTGGACCCCTGCCCACGGGATGCCTCACCTCCTCCACCTCCTCCGGGAGACACCGCAGACCTCCACCCTCTACATCATCTACGCACTGCATCAGGAACCAAACGTGACCACCCACCACTGGACCACCCTCCCCCACCACCTCACATCGACCCGCTGGACCACCACCTCAGACACCTACCACCTCCAGCCACGGGGACGTGACTTTTCCCCCCCAAGACCGTGGTGAAATACCCACCCCGACGGGAGACCACGGGAAGGGTGGCACAACACCCTCCTCAAGGAGGAGCCACGGACAGGGTGGCGAAACACCCACCCCAGGAGACGACAGGGAGGTGTATAGGGTGTACGGAGGCCCAAAGTTAGACGGGCCTACGTCCCCCACTGCCTTGCACCCCTCTAACGTTCAACGGGGCCAACCCAAGGAATGCAACCCCAGCAGACTACTCTTCAGTCGGGCCAGCACTCGCCAGGATTGGGGTGGCGCTTGTAGAGATACAGCCCAAGACAGCACTGTGATGACGGCCACCATCCGCGTCAGAGAAGAAACGGGAACCATACGCTCTTCAGCTGTTATCCCCTGCATGACTGCAGAGATGGCCACCGTCTGCACCGAGGAAGGGATGGCCACCATATGCCCATCACCTGCAGCCACTCCTGGGAGCAGCACCGTGACGATGGCCACCGTCCGTGCCGGGGAGAGGACGGCCACCATATGCCTCTCAGTTGTGACTCCAGAGAAGGGCAGAACCACAGCAACAGCCACTGTCCACACTGGGGAAGGATAGGCTACCATCCGTCCTTCGTCTGCCATGTCCACAGTGAGCAGGACTGTGGTGATGGCCATCATCCTCACCGGAGAAGGGTCGACCACCGTATGCCCTTCACCTGCTGTCCCAGAGGTTAGAGGAACTGCAGCGACAGCCACTGTCCACGCCTGGGAAGGATCAGCCACCATACGCCCCTCATCCACAACCCCTGTGACTTCCCATACAGAGGATGTCCCTTGCTTGCCTCACCCCTCCAGAGGCCAAGCAAGACACCCTTCTCTCTCGCCCCACAGAGGCAGTTCCCATGCAGAGCTGTGGCTGGAGGAGATCTGGCAAGGCCCCGTGACGAATCTGGGGATCCGTGTCCTGCAGCCAGTGTCCTGACAATGTTCCCCACTGTCGAACTCCTGGAGGAAGGGATGCCGCAGGCAGCACCTGACGGCGACTCAGACCGAGAGGGACTGCAGCCCTCGGACACCCAGGGGCATCCCCCAGGACCCCGGGGTGTGACACCCCCAGCCCCATCGGCCGGCGATCCATTTCCATTAGCGGGCGCAGACAAGCACACCTGCTCGCTCTATTCGGCCCCAGTCCCGAGGGCCGAACTCCCCACCGAGGCCCCACTAGGGAAGGGCCTCTCTCTATGTTGCCCAGCAGCCCATTCCGGACGACCCGCCCCCTGGCAATGGACCTGCACCTCCTGCGAGAGGGTACACCTGACAAGACCCCTCTCACACCTGGCTGACACCTGTGAGCAGCCCAAAACAGAGTCCTCCCATCTTGATTGTCCTTTAATCTGCATAGCGTACTGTGCGAATATTGTATTAATATTGTGTTCGGTGTTGTGTTGAACTTAAGATAATATACGTGTAAGGTTGGTTGAACCGAGATTTTATGCCCTGTTCCTCTAGTTGTATGCACTAGACCCGGTCTAGAGAAGAACCCCAGATCAGTCGCTCATGATCAAAAGACAAGGAGTTGAACTTTGAACACGTAGCATAACACTGTTTCTGTTTCGCTGTTGCTTACATAAGCTGAGCAGTGGGCGATGGCACTATATTTAAGCTGCGCAGTGAACCATGGCACTATATTTTCAGAATTCATCGGCTAATTTTAAAGGGTGCGGACGTATGGTGTAGTGCATAAACATCATCAGTGCCGCCTTGGGCCCCTGGCGGCGAGTACACAAAATACACAGCACAACCCATGAGATAGCCTCTCCAGCTTTTTTTTTTTTTATGCAAGGAAGAAGGAGCCAAAGGCCACAGGCCTGCATACTGTTCCTTCCAAGAATAAACAAAAACAATACAAAAGAGAGCCAAATTCAAGATCCGTCCAATTCGAGATGCCTGGACACACTGCGTTTGAAAGACTGGAGATCATAGGAAGTAGTAAATACAGACAGAGGAAGACAGTTCCAGAGTTGACCAGTTGCATAAATGAAGGACTGGGAGTAACGGTTAACTCGTGCATTAGAGAGTTGGACAGAAAAGGGATGAGAGTTTGTTGGTAGACGGGTACTACGTGCCCGTCGTAGAGGTGGAGGGATGGAAGCAGACAGTTCAGAGGAACAGTGACCATTGAAGTAGCAATAGAAGAGAGATAAAGATGCAACAGTGCGGCGAAGAGACAAAGGTTGAAGGGAATCAGTAAGAGGAGAGTTAATGAGATGAAAAGCCTTTGACTCCACCCTAATGAGAAGAGTTGCATATGGGAAGCCTCCCCACACATGAGAGTTGTACTCCACACACGGACGAATAAAACCCGTGTACAAGGTCAACAACCGTGCAGGAGTAAAGATAGCTCGGAATTGGTTTAGCACACTTAATCTCTTGGAAGCAGATTTCACAAGAGATGTAATATGTTCTTTCCAAGACAAATCCCGAGAGAAAGAAACCCCAAGCATGTTCAAGGATGATGCAGGACATAACTGTTCATTATTAAACATTTGTGGGTAATCCTGAGGAAGATTTTGTCAGGTTGATAAGTGTAAGAACTGAGCTTTTGATGCATTAAAAATAACAAGATTATTTTTACCCCAATCAGATATACAAGCCAAGTCAGACATTAGGTGTGCCATAGCCTCATCCCTTTTTTGTTGAAGTAACTGCTGAGATGGACGTTGCGGAAACCGAATGGAAAGGTGAAGGGTGGAATCATCAGCATATGAGTGGATAGGGTTAGATGTACAGCTTAGAAGGTTACTGATGAATAAAAGGAAGAGAGTTGGTGATAGGACAGAGCCCTGAGGAACACCACTGTTGATAGATCTATGAGAAGAACGATGGCCGTCTACAACAGCGGCTATAGAACGACCAGAAAGGAAGCTAGAGATAGAAGGATAGAAACCGTAGGAGGGCAGTTTGGAAATTAAAGATTTATGCCAGACTCGATCAAAAGCCTTTGAGATGTCAAGTGCAATGGCAAAGCTTTCGCCAAAGTCCCAAAAGGAGGATGACCAGGAGTCTGAAAGGTAGGTGAGATGATCGCCAATGGAGCGTCCCTGACGGAACTCATACTGACGATCAGAAAGAAGGTTGTGACATGAAAGATGCTTTAAAATTTTTCTGTTAAGAATTGATTCAAAAACTTTTGAGACACAGGATGTTAAAGCAATTGGACGATAGTTAGAGGGTTGGGAATGGTCACCCTTCATTGGGACTGGCTGAATGAGAGCAAACTTCCAGCAAGAAGGAAAGGTACAAGTTGATAGACAAAGGCGAAAGAGTTTACCTAGGCAGGGTGTAAGCACAGAAACACAGTTTTTGAGGACAACAGGAGGAATTCCATCAGGACCATATGCCTTTTTAGTATTGAGGCCAGTGATGGCAGAAAACACATCAGCTGAAGAAATTTTAATGTCAGTCAAGAGGAAGTCAGAGGGGGGAAGTGATGGAGGAATAGCACCGGAATCGTCTAAGGTGGAGTTGGAGGAGAAAGTCTGAGCGAAGAGATCTGCTTTATCAGTAGAAGAAATAGCTACAGAGCCATCAGAGTAGAAAAGAGGAGGGAAGGATGATGAGGTAAAGTTGTTAGAAAGGTTTTTGGCAAGGTGCCAGAAGGAGCGAGAAGAATTCGAGTTGGAGAGTTGGGAACATTTAGCACGGATGAAATTGTTTTTAGCAGAGCGAAGAACAGACTTAGCANTGTGATTCAGGGGTGGGTTGGCTCCGGTACCTCTTATAGGCCCTCTCCTTGTTGCGGACAGCATTAGAACAAGCGTGATTAAACCAAGGCTTTCTTGCATTAGTCAGAGGATATGAGAAAGGAATGTATGCTTCCATGCCTGAGAGAATAACCTCCGTAACGCGCAAGGCACACTCAGATGGCTCCCGGCCATGGAAGCAATAATCATTCCATGGAAAATCAAAGAAGTACTGCCTGAGGGCCTCCCAATCTGCAGCTCCAAAGTGCCACAGGCGGCGTTTCTTTGGAGGGTCCACAGGCCGTACTGGAGCGATTGGACATGTTAAGGTAATAAGATTGTGATCGGAGGAGCCCAACGGAGAGAAAAGATGAACAGTGTAAGCAGAAGGATTAGTTGTTAGGAAAAGGTCAAGTATGTTGGAACTCTCTCCAAGGCGGTCAGGGATACGGGTAGGGTGCTGTACAAGCTGCTCTAGGTCATTAAGGATAGAAAAGATGTAGGCTTGTTCACCAGGTGGATCAGTGAAAGGAGAGGAGAGCCAAAGGTGGTGGTGAACATTGAAATCTCCTAGAATGGAGATTTCAGAGAAAGGAGAAATGGATAGAATGTGTTCCATCGTAGAAGTAAGATAGTCAAAGAATTTTTGATAGTCAGTAGAATTAGGAGATAAGTAAACAGCACAGATATATTTAGTCAGAGAATGACAGGAAAGCCGAAGCCAGAGAGCAGAGAATTCAGAAGAATCAAGTTCAGGAACACGAGAGCAAGATAGATCGTTGCGTACATATACGCAACAGCCACCTTTGGCTTTGAAATGAGAATAGAGAAAGTAGGAGGATACAGAAAAGGGTTTGCTGTCAGTTGCCTCAGACAGCTGAGTCTCAGAGAGAAAGAGAAGGTGAGGTTTAGAGGAGAAGAGGTGGTGTTCAACAGAGCGAAAGTTAGAGGAAAGGCTGCGAATGTTACAGAAATGAAGAAGGAGTGAGTCAGACAGTGGTTCCAGGCAGCTCTGAGTCGTCACCGGGAGAGGGGCGGATGGTGGGGGCATTTATGGTCCCCCCCCCTTGGGACTCCGAGGCAAGATTTTTGTGTGCCATTTTCATAATTAATTTTGAAAAGGAAGTGTAGTGTGTAGTGTGCATGTAGTTTGGTGTTGACAGTTAGAGAAACTTGTACTGGAGAGCATGCTGGACTACTCTCTGTCGTAGGTGATGTAGTAGGTGATATTAGGTGATGATTATCAAGGAGTCAGGCCACATGTGAGCATTGTGTCTACTGCCTAGCTCCTGCGGAGAGCTGATTGGCCCTTTGGCCAATATACCTAACGTAACTTTTCAACATACAGTTAATCCTAATAAATTATATGCTAAAACACTCCCTGGATCATGCTGATTCGGAAGATGTATCATATGTGGGGGAGCCGAGTTTATTGGTAACAAACATACAAACACTCACCTTTATTATACATGTGAGGAATTGAGTTTGGCACGTTATTCTGTATGTAGCTCAGCGGCCAGGTATTAGCGGGAACGAGTTCGTCGTCACGACTCGTCAGCTGTTTGGGGGGAAGGCGGAGTTTATGAGCATGCTTCCAGGAGTTTGTGGGCTGTGTCCAATGATTCTATCTTGTATAGCAGGTATGTTATGTCTTATCGTGGCTGCAGTTATATAATGTGAAGCAGAGGAAGTGATGATCATGTAGGACAACAGAGTATTGATGGCACTGTGGGTTGCAGGAGTTTCTTGTGGTGTAGAGCGCAGACGGCATTTGAAGTGGCACCGCTGGTGACGCCGTGTAAAGGCAAGGCCGTCTCTATGAGCAGGTCTGCGCCTGAGATTGATGACGTCACAGACTGAGTCGGTATTGCCGTCACTCACTCCACTATTCACTCTCTACAATTTCTTGCGTCCATTCCCCTTAACATCTTCAGTACGGTGATGCTCTTTATAATGCATTCTTGGAGAGAGAGAGAAAGAGAGAAGGGGGGATCGTACTGAAGGGGAACTAGAAATGTATCTGCCCAAATTTAGCTACAATGAAAGAATAACAATAACCAAGCTCCGATGTAGAAACAAGTCTCCCTGTAACAAAAATAATATACAGTAGAGGTCATGAAAATGAACATGACTCATGTAATGTGTGAGTTAGTAACAATGTTGGGGATGAATTTCACACCTGTTAAAATATGCTAAAAATGACAGGAAGATATATTTGGGTATGTATACCATACTTAAAATAGCCCTAATATATTTGCTATGAGATCAATAGCACAGACAAATAACAAAAGTAAACTAAAGAACATTCACTGCCAGGTTTATGACAAATAACACCAATTTTAAGCCAAAGAGAACACTGGATGTGAAGGGGTGACTAACCAGTAGCCTACCTATGACTACTACAAGGTCTGGTATGTAAGTTGTTTAACCTGTAGACTTGATCGGTACAAATGACCTAAAAGTACATGACAAGTAAATAAACAATATTGTGTGTAGTAAGGTATGTTACTTGATCATAATTAAGTTACGTAAATTGTTACGCTACGTAATACGCACGCTACAGTGGGTCCCTATTCTAGACAGGGAGGTAACTCTAAAGAGTAGGACTGCACACAAAAACAAGGCAGTAAGTATTACACACATGTATTCCAGATATTTTCCCAAGGACAATAGTACATCAACAAATATATTACAACTGGGTTGGTCGGGAATGGGTTGACTCTTAACACAAATGGAATCTGTCACTATACCGACTGGTAGAAGTATGGTACTATTTACCCAACACTTATGGCACATACAATACACTTATAATTTAAAACACAGGAACGAATTTACTATAATTTCCCAAACCCGTATAGCACTGGACGGCACTGTATATGAGTTACGTTAACACCTGTGTCACAGACACCTATTGGCCGGAAGTCTATCTCAGGTAGAGTTGCCCGTAGTGATCACTGGCAGGGGGGACTGTGATATTCTGGCATAACCTGACTAACGTGCCTGGACACGGGGGTGGGTGGAGATTTAATGGAGAAAGGGGAGGCACGATGGAAATAACATGTACTCCTTCCGTTGGTCACTGAGGTGTTTCACTCGCGTGCTTGTGGGTTGGGGAGGGAGAATGTCAATGACAAGGGAATGGCACAACCGACACAATATTAATGTTCTGCTGGTCACAAGGCATTTTGAGACGCGGGACTCTACCCAGGATATAGGTCAGGCCACGTTTAGCTATCAGGCTCGTCCAATCTTATACTCTGGGTACCTTGTCACTTAACTCGAGAATACACGGTAGGGGATCACTCGTAAGGTATAAGTTAATCCACACAAATATCTGGGTCGAAAGAGCACACACATGTAAAGTCCACTCACTTCATTACCACTGATGGGCCCTAGGTTGATTCCTCCGTCCGGAGGAAGGGCAGAGTGGCACGCCCCTGGGCAGGGCCCCACACGTAGTCGTGGGGCTAGGGGCTTGGCCCAAAGAGAGCCAGAAGGTGGGCCTATCGTCGGCTTTGGGAGAGACTCAGGAAGGCCTAGCCCACAGGTAAGTTGCGCCCTGGTGTTCGGGGCAACTCCCGGGGCAACTGAGTACCCAGGGCACTGGAACCCAGGGTGGCTGGACTGCGGCAACTGCTACAGGGTGGTGTCGCCGACAGGGTCGTCTCACGGGAACCTCGTGCTGGGGGAGTAGTAGACAGGGCCCATAGTTGGCTGCGTGGTCTGCAGGGACTCTGCTTCGGCCACTGTTCACCCTGGTGGAGTTACAGGGAACCAAGACCTCGTGTGAGGCCTTGCCACGACTCGGGGTAAGGGTCCTCTCTGGCTGCAGGTCCTCCTGTAGGAGAGACGCGGACTGTGGCCTGCTTTACACCCGGCCCGATGTGACTAATGGCCAACGTTGTGGTAGCACAGGGGACATCAGCTTCAAGGCGGCTAGTGGCCTGCCCTACCTCTGGCCTGACGTGACTAATAGCCGACGTCTGGGTGGCCCAGGGGACAACAGCTTCAGTGCGGCTAATGGCCTGCCCTACCTCTGGCCCGACATGACTTATGGCCGACATCGGAGGGGCACAGGAGGTGGTAGCTCGGGTACAGCTAATGGCCCGTACCGGTGAGCTGAGAGCACTAGTAGCAAAGGGACGGACTGTGGCCGATCCTGCCTCGTACCCAGTACGGCTTATGGCCAATACTGCGGCGCCACTCTGGGGGGAACGCATACAGGAGTCAGACGACATATGGCCTGTCCTGCCCGGCCGACACGCGTCCGTGCCGCAGCTCTGTAGCGGGGATGCAACTGGGGAACGGACTGTGGCTGGTTCTGCCCCGTACCTGGTATGACTGTGGCCGATACCGAGGCATTGCATGGAGTTGTAAATTCCACCCCTTACCTGGCGAGTGAATTCCGGCCGGAGACTAGGTGCCGGCGACTGCTACCTTTCCGGGTCACCACCTGGGTGCAAGAGGGGGGCTGGGAAGTGATACAGGTGCGCTGTTCCTGTTCCCAGCTGCTCTGTGTCAGCAGCGGTCCCCCGGTTGTACTGGGGGGGTTGGGGGTGCTGGTGTCATCTGTTCCAGCCGTCGTGTTGTCTGTGGCTCCAACCCCTAACTCCTGTATTTCTTAAATATTGTTTGTATTTGAATGCATCTGAAACTCAACAACCTAATATCTTAGCAATCACTCAAGTTACAATGTTTTCCTACGTAGTTTGGTTATGGAGAAATGTTGCAGTGCAGTAGTTAATGTTGCAACAATGAATGTTAAAGCCAGTTTTTTGTTTTTTTACTTGTAAGTATGGAATTATCATATATATATATATATTTTTTTTTATGTATCCGACTCTTGGCATAGGCTTCACAGCCTGCTATCAAGGCTCAGCAGCCCCCCTACATACCATACACCTCTACGTGCCACTACTTCGGCGCTGACACCCACCGTCCATATTGAACACATGCTAGGGCTGTCTCATACAGGACTGGTGTATTGGTATTAGCGGGGGTATTTTTACGAGATGGCGGGTCTTCTGGTAGATTAGTAAAGCCTGATTTAATGAAATTCAAATCCTTAAATCGTTCCCTGCCCCAGCGGGCATTTGAACCTGGGTCCGTTAGGAATGCAGGCCACATCTCTACCGATTAATGGATAAGTTCAACCAAAAATTATTTGTTCATGAGCTAATACAAGTATCTCATCCTCTATATAGGTTCAAAAGATCTGGCAGGGTTATATTTTTATATTTAACTTAATGAAACCTAAGCTAACATACGGTACACAAAACATGTTTCATGTACTGTAGTTTATTTATAAGTGATTTTAATGATAGTAATAACTTCACTTTCATGTCAAATGAATAAGATAACACAGTGATAGAAATTATAATAAGTACGTTGCATTTTCAAATTACCGATCGGTAGGTCAGCATTTGAAACTTTCAAAACAAGAACTTCTGTAGTGTTCCATCCTTTCACTATCAAGTTACCGTACCTCTTCAGATTAGTTTTCCATGGTGGCAAACTTTCTCAAGTGTGAGTTTCAGCACTGAAAAGTGTGGCTGCATTTGACCCTTTATGAAATACAGGAGTTAGGGGTTGGAGCCGCCAACCATATGGCGACCGGGGCAGATGACACCAGCTCCCCCAACCCCCCCCAGATCACCGGGGGATTGCTGCCAACACAGCGCGGCTGGGAACAGGAACGGCCTACCTGTTTAACTTCCAGGCACCCCTCTTGTGCCCAGGTGGTGGCCCGGAAAGGTAGCAGTCGCCGGCACCTAGTCTCCGGCCGGAGCACAGCTCATCAGGTAAGGGATGGAGTTTACAACACCACACAATGCCGCGGTACCGGCCATAGTCTACCGGGTATGGGGCAGAACCAGCCACAGTCCGTTCCCAAGTTGTTTCCCCGCCACAGGGCCGCGACACGGACGCGTGTCGGTCAGGCAGGATTGGCCAGCAGTCGTCCGTCTCCTGTCGGCTTTCCCCCCAGAGCGGCACTGCAGTACCGGCCATGAGCAATACTGGGCATGAGGCAGGATCGGCCATAGTCTGTCCCTCGGCTGTTAGTGACCCTAGCTCATCGGCACAGGCCATAGCCATCCCAGAGCTCACCTCCTGTGCCCTCTCGACGTTCGGCCACAAGTCACGTCGGGCCAGAGGTAAGGCAGGCCACAAGCTGCCAGGAAGCTATCCTCCCCTGTGCACACTCAGGCGTCGGCCACAAGTCACGCCAGGCCGGGGCAGCGCAGGCCACAAGCCGCTCGGAAGCTATCCTCCTCCCGGCCACTCAGGCGTCAGCCACAAGTCAAGCCAGGCCCAACAAAGAGCAGGGCACTAGCCGCCAGGAAACTATCCTTCCCTGTACCCCTCAGACGTCGGCCACAAGTCACGTCGGGTCAGGAGCAAAGCCGGCCACAGTCCATTTCTCCCCTACAGGAGAACCAGCAGTCGGAGAGGACCCTACACCCGAGGCGTGGCTAGGTCTTACCCAAGACCTTGGTTCCCTACGACTCCACCAGGGTGACCAGCTGCCGGACCAGAGCCCACGCAGACCTTGCAGCCAACGATGGGCCCTGTCCACTACTCCCCCGGCCTGAGTTTCCCGTGAGGCGACCCTGACGGCGCCGCCGCCCTCGAGTAGTTGCCGCAGCCCAGCCACCCCGGGTTCCAGTCCCCTGGGTCCCCTGTTGGCCCAGGAGTTGCCCCAAACACCAGGGCGCGACCTACCGGTGGGCGAGGTCTCCCGAAGGTGCTCCCAGACCCGACGTCAGGCCCGGCTCCTGGCCCTCTTCAGGCCGAGCCCTTAGCCCCACGGCCACATGTGGGGCCCTACCCAGGAACGCGCCACTCTGCCCCTGTTTCCCTCCTGACGGAGGAACCAACCTGGGCCCACCAGTGTTAACCAAGTGAGTGGACTATCTATATATGTGTGTGTACCCTTAGACTCAGTTATAGTGTGCATCGACAGATATCTCACGAGTGATCCCCTACAGTGTATCCTCAGTGAAGTGACCAGGAACCCCGAATAAGATTGGACATGCCGAAAGACAAAATGTGGCCTGACCTATATCTTATAGGTAGAGTCCCACCACCCTGGACAGTCTTTGTGATAATCAGGAAATACCCATTGTGTCATTGTGCCTTGCATTGCTGCTTACGCTCTCCCTCTCCTGTGTTCAATTAAATATTCACCCAGCCCTTTGTCCCGACGTGTTTAGCCCGGGCATACTAAAATACCACAGTTCCCCTTGCTAGTGATCTTTACGGGCAACTCTACCTGAGATAGACTTCCGGCCACCAGGTACCTGAAATACAGGTGTAACGTAACTTATAGATATATGTAGTGCCGTCCAGTGCTATACGGGTTTTAGAGATTGTAGTAAAATCATTCCTGTGTCCGGAAATATAAATATGTTGTATGTACCATAAGTGTCGGGTTGATAGTACCATACCTGAACAAGAAGGTATAGTGACAGACAGCAATTGTATACAGTGTTCACTTACCCCTGGCCAACCCATTGTAATATCTGTGATGTACTATTGTTCTCTGTTAAATATCTAGAATATATGTGTAATATTTACTGCCTAGTTTTTGTGTCCAGTCCTACTCTTTGGAGTTACCTCCCGGTCTAGAATAGGGACCCGCTTTAGCCTGCATATTTGAGGGCGAGAAACCGTCCCACAAATACGTAGTACAACAATGGTGGCTAGCGGTGGTTCTTGACCCGGACGGTGAAAAAGGACTGGAAAAGTTTTTGTGAAAATGGCAGCCAAAACACATGTACCCCTACCAAAATTTGACCCAGAACAATGCGACATCACTACTTACTTGCAAATGGTCAAGCCATTGCCTGATATAGGTTTTGAAGAAGATAATCAGAAGATAGCTGTCACTCTACCTTACTTGGGAAAGACGGTAGCTAGCATAGCACCAAAAATAGTCCCAGACCTCACATGGGCCAGATTTACAAAAATTGTTGTAGACGCTATCACCCCGTCATTAGGAAATTTTGTTGCAGTTTCACAACTAGATGCCCTCAGATATGACGGGGATTTGGACAATACGTTGGTCCAAGCTAGGCGACTCGTCACCGCCGCATACCTGGATGCCGAAATGAATACCCGGGATGAGCATATCTTTAATACTCTCCTTAATCCTCCCGGGCATGGATAAGGAACATTTTACCATCCATGACCCGACGGGAAATTTGGACCGCGACGTCCAGCTCATACGCTGCCTTCTCGCAGCCCGCCCCGACATGCAACAAATCGGGGTTGTAAGCCGTTTCCCAACGAAACCCCCACCCACGCAGCCCCAAGCCTCTCCAGCCCCACCGCGAGACACCTCTGCCTTGGCTCTGCCAAGAGCCCACCCCACCAGGAGGCGGTCGCCCAAGGACAACAGTGCAAACCTCATCATTATCAATACGTGGGAGTTCACCGCCTGTAACGGTCGCTGCCCACTTCACGACATTCGTGAACAGCTCAAAGTGGCACGCCGAAGAAGAGTCGATCCACCGAGGCGCCACCCAATGCTGGCAGTAGAGGAGGGCCCTGCGAACCCCCAACCCCCTCTCGTTGAGGAACCTGACGCCGGCTGCGAAACAAAGGCCCAACTGGCGCTGGATTTTTAGGATTGCCCCAGCACCTCCCCACGGTGGCAGGGGCCACCTCTGCCCAATACCGACCCCCGGTTTATGATAAAATGAAATTACAGGGGGTCAAGGCAAGACTCCTGGTGGACACGGGAGCCGCCAGGTCTTGCTTATATACACACTTTTACTCCCGCCACCAGGAAGTTTTGGGGCCCCTTCTCCCCACTTCAGCCTGCCTTATAGACGCGGGGGAAGGCTCCCTGCCTATCCGTGGGGAAACATGGGCCCTACAAGCGACGATGCATCAACGAGCCTCCACTCGTCATTCATCGATCATATTTGACTCATCCTGCAGTGCGTATGATGGTTACTTGGGGCTAGACCTATTGCAAAAGCTCCATACACACATAGACTGCCACGGGAGATGACTTCAGTTCCGGCAGCCCCCCCAAGAACCCAAAAGCATATGTACGTGCACAAGCCAGGACAGCATCCCCCCCCTCCTCCTAAGCCAGCCCCCGGCCCCACATTCCCCGTGACCGTCGCGTTCTCTCTCACCATTCCTCCCCACCACGAAGCGTGGTTAAAAATCAACAAGCCCACAGGGACCAATTCCCTATTTTCCCCCAGTGTCCCCACTGGGCCCCTCGCTGCCTGCCTAATGTCGCCGACCTTCCTTCCACCCCACCTGAATGCCATCAAAGTGGCGAACCTAGCTCTGCCGAAGGGACTTTTGGTCGGCGACCTAGAGCCAGCAGAGCCGTGTGACACCCCACCCCTAGAATCACACCTTTCTCCCCTTCCTCCGTTGCCTGAACACTTATCTGCACATCTGGCCGAGACGCTACACCACCTCCTGCTCGAGCACCAGGATCTTTTTTCAACCGGGCCCGCCGACTTGGGGCATACGACGTATTTAGCCCATGAGATTCACACCACTGGGCCCCCCATTCGGCAACCTTCTCGCTGGAAGAACCACACCAACGGGCTGAGGAGGACCGACCGGCAAGTTCAAGAAATGCTGGATGCCGGCATCATAACGCCCTCTACCAGCCCCTGGTCCTCCCCTGTTGTCTTGGCTCGGAAAAAAGACAGCACTCAACGCTTCTGCGTCGACTACTGCTGTTTGAACGACGTAACTACAAAAGATGCCACTCCTCTCCCCCGAATAGATGACTCCCTACACGGCTCCACCTGGTTTTCCACGTTGGACCTCCAGTCAGGGTACTGGCAGGTCCCCGTCCACCCCCAGGATCAAGAGAAAATGGCTTTCTCCACGAGCAATGGGAAACTATATCAATTTAATGTTCTCCCCTTTGGGCTATGCAACGCCCCAGCCACTTTCTCCCGCCTCATGGAGTCCGTCCTCAGCGGTCTGACATGGGAAGTCTGCCTGGCGTACCTCGATGACGTGATCGTGTTTAGCAAGACATGGGCGGAGCACCTGCACCGCCTCCGACAGGTGTTTCAGCAGATAAGCCAGGCTGGGTTAAAACTCACGCCCACTAAATGTGTTCTAGCCGCCCGCTCGGTCCCCTTCCTAGGACACATTGTCTCGGGGAAAGGCATCTCTCCAGATCTCGAAAAATTAAAAGCCATCGCCGATCAACCTCTTCCCCAAGACGTGCACCAAGTCCGTGCCTTCCTAGGCCTTGCGTCATACTACCGACGGTTCATAAAAGGGTTTGCCAACCTTGCGAAACCACTCCATGACCTCACTAAAAAGGGTGAGCCCTTCGTCTGGAGCAATGACAACGTCACCGCATTCCACTCCCTAAAGAAGAAGCTTGTTTCTTCCCCCATCATCACCTTCCCCAACTACAACCTCCCCTTCAGGTTGTATACCGACGTGTCCCTGGTAGCCATATGCGCCGTCCTGGCCCAGGTCCAGGAAGGACGCGAGCACATCGTAGCTTGTGCCAGCCGCACCTTAAACCCTGCCGAACGCAATTACGCCACTAACAAGTGCGAATGTTTGGGCATCGTCTGGGCCCTTGATTACTTCAGGGCCTACCTATTGGGCACCAGCGTCACCGTCATCACAGTCAGCCACCCACAATGCCCAGCTCCTCCGCTGGCGCGAATCACTAGAGGAGTTTGATTACGAGATCGCGTACCGGCCTGGGAAATTACACACCAACGCCGACGCCCTCTCCCGCCTGCCAGTACAATCGCTCCTCCCTCAGTCCGAATTGATCCAACACTGGCAAAATCAAGATCAACCTCCCTGGATTCCCCAGCACCTTTTCAACAAACTTCACCTGCAAGGGGACCAACTCTTCACGCCTTCAGGCCACATTGTCCTTGACCCGGACTCCGCCATGAGCATTCTCACTCACCTCCACTCAGACAATGGGATCCACCTGGGTACAAAGAGGCTGACTCAGGTCTTCAACGACCTCTACTGGGCCCCCAACCCCACTACCCTCGCCCAGCGTGTCACCCGGGCGTGTCGAGCATGCTGCCTAAGGAAAGACGTAATATTACCCGTACGGCGGGTCCTACCGGCAAGATCACCGCCCACAAGCCCTGGCAGCTTTTGTCTGTCGACGTTGTCGGACCCCTGCCACCCAGGTCCGGCTACCGATACATCGTCACTTTCGTTGACGTCTATTCAAACTTCCTTATCACTTGCCCGACCAAGGAACACACTGCCGTCGCAATAGCCGATGCCCTCATGCGCCACGTCTTCCTCTACTTTGGCGTTCCCCAGGCCATTTACTCCGATAATGCCCCTGAATTTACAGGGCAAATATGGAAAGAACTGTCCATCCTGTTCAGGTTCTCCATTTCACACTCCTCCCCCTACTGGCCCCAAGGAAATGGGGCATGTGAGAGGAGCCATCAAACCCTCTTAAACCAGATTAGGACCCGAATCCAGAGTACCCAGGATCAGGAGTGGCCTGCCCACGTCAATCATCCAGTGGGGGATGAACACCTGCCCCCGCGATGATGGCATCACCCCCCACGAGCGGGTATTCGGAGAGGCGCCCCTCCTCCTCCCTCTCCGACAACATCTCCAACCCCCCGCTCCTTCCTCCCTCACGGACCCCCTATATCACCTGAAGCGTTGCCTACAACACCTGCACGGACACCAGGACGCTCAGACAGATTCCTCCCCTACTAACCCTTACAAACCAGGTGACGAGGTTTTCGTGGCTTGTTTGCCCACCCCCAATAAAGTTGCCCCTCGCTTTATGGGGCCATACAAGACCACGAAAGTTCCCAACCCCTTCCAAGTTGTCATCGACTACCTCGGGACACCCCTTACCTAAAGGAATCGCCACGTTCGCCCCTCCCAGGACTCCATTGGGCCTTCTGCACCCACCCCAACCATGAGAGCCAGTCCAACACCACCCGCTCCCCAGGAAGAGCCCTTTGTATATTATTCCTCTCCCTCACCTTCCACCCCAGCTTCCACCGCCACACCACCACACGAGACCCCTACACCCCGACCGCGCACCACACTAACCTCACCACCGTGCTCCACCGCCGCTGCGCCACCCACTCCACGCGCTCACCGCACACCTGCCGGAAATGCCACGCTGGCCTCCCCACGCTCCGCGCCCAGCTCAACCCCCACCCCACCAACCAACAATACCACGCTACCGTGCACTCCGCCAGCCCCCCACCCCGCCTTCCCTTTCCTCGTCGCCGCCCACTCCTCAACTAACCACAACCACGACCCATTCCGGGCGTATTTCACGCCCACCAGCTCGCTACACTTTAACCCCTATGCCCACCCATTCGCCCAGTAGCGACCAACCGTCCACCCCACCCCCCAACACCACCCCAATAACCCTCCCTACTCCGCACCTCATGTGGAAGAACCCGCCCCACTCCATTCCCAGGGGAACACCTCACCCACACTCCACCAGCAATATAAGCCACACCAGGCTGCCTCTAACCAGCATTCACTTCCAGGACACCACTGCCACCACCACCATGCGTGTCACAAGAGTCACCTGGATTCCCACCTTCGGGCAAAACCTACGTGTGAGGAGCACGTGACACCTACTACACCTCCTCCGGCAGGCGAACCACCCTTCCACCCTACGGATTGCCTACGCGCCCCAACTCAAGACCAGCGTGGCCTCCGACCACTGGACGTCCTTCCTCAGCCACCTCAACCCTATCCACCGGACGGCCAATGCTCACCTGTACCACCTCCAGTCACGGGGTCGTGACTTCATCACCGAGGAGGGTGGTGAAATACAGGAGTTAGGGGTTGGAGCCGGCAACCACACGGCGACCGGGGCAGAAGACACCAGCTCCCCCAACCCCCCCAAGATCACCGGAGGATTGCCGCCAACACAGCGCGGCTGGGAACAGGAACGGCCTACCTGTTTAACTTCCCGGCACCCCTCTTGTGCCCAGGTGGTGGCCCGGAGAGGTAGCAGTTGCCGGCACCTAGTCTCCGGCCGGAGCACAGCTCATCAGGTAAGGGGTGGAGTTTACAACTCCACACAACGTCGCAGTACCGGCCATAGTCGTACCAGGTACGGGGCAGAACTGGCCACAGTCCGTTCACCAGTTGTTTCCCCGCCACAGGGCCGCGACACGGATGCGTGTCGGTCAGGCAGGACTGGCCAGCAGTCGTCCGTCTCCTGTCGGCGTTCCTACCCCAGAGCGGCACCGCAGTACCGGCCATGAGCCGTACTGGGCATGAGGCAGGATCGGCCATAGTCCGTCCCTCGGCTGCTAGTGACCCTAGCTCATCGGCACAGGCCATAGCCGTCCCAGAGCTTACCTCCTGTGCCCTCTCGACATCGGCCACAAGTCACGTCAGGCCAGAGGTAAGGCAGGCCACAAGCCGCCAGGAAGCTATCCACCCCTGTGCACACTCAGGCGTCGGCCACAAGTCACGCCAGGACGGGGCAGCGCAGGCCACAAGCCGCTCAAAAGCTATCCTCCTCCCGGCAACTCAGGCGTCGGCCACAAGTCAAGCCAGGCCCAACAAAGAGCAGGCCACTAGCCGCCAGGAAGCTATCCTTCCCTGTACCCCTCAGACATCAGCCACAAGTCACGTCGGGTCAGGAGCAAAGCCGGCCACAGTCCGTTTCTCCCCTACAGGAGAACCAGCAGTCGGAGAGGACCCTACACCCGAGGCGTGGCTAGGTCTTACCCAAGACCTTGGTTCCCTACGACTCCACCAGGGTGACCAGCTGCCGGACCAGAGCCCCAGCAGACCTCGCGGCCGACGGCGGGCCCTGTCCACTACTCCCCCGGCCCGAGTTTCCCGTGAGGCGACCCTGATGGCGCCGCCGCCCACGAGCAGTTGCCGCAGCCCAGCCACCCCGGGTTCCAGTCCCCTGGTCCCCTGTTGCCCCAGGAGTTGCCCCGAACACTAGGGCGCGACCTACCGGTGAGCGAGGTCTCCCGAAGGCGCTTCCAGACCCGACGTCAGGCCCAGCTCCTGGCCCTTTCGGGCCGAGCCCTTAGCCCCACGGCCACGTGTGGGGCCCTGCCCAGGAATGCGCCACTCTGCCCCTGCTTCCCTCCTGATGGAGGAACCAACCTGGGCCCACCAGTGTTAACCAAGTGAGTGGACTATCTATATATGTGTGTGTACCCCTAGACTCAGTTATAGTGTGCATCAGCAGATATCTCATGAGTGATCCCCTACAGTGTACCCTCAAAGTGAAGTGACCAGGAACCCCGAATAAGATTGGACGTGCCGATAGACAGAACGTGGCCTGACCTATATCTTAAAGGTAGAGTCCCGCCGCCCTGGACAGTCTTTGTGATAATCAGGAAATACCCAATGTGTCGTTGTGCCTTGCATTGCTGTTTACGCTCTCCCTCCCCTGTG
>JAGKTI010013631.1:0-22749 GCA_018397915.1 Birgus latro
CCGCAGTGTTCCCACGCTCCCTCTCCACAGTCCTATGATGTGGAGAAGGGTGCGGGAGTGATAATTGTGGAAAGCGAAAGTGGTTGTGTCTTGCACTCCCACATGGTGCATGTGGGCGGCAGGCAGGTGTGGTGGAATCGCTCCACAGTACATTATTCGCCCCGTAGTGTTCCCACGCTCCCTCTCCACAGCCATATGATGTGGGGAAGGGTGCGGGAGTGATAATTGTGGAAAGTGAAAGTGGTTGTGTCTTGCACTCCCACATGGTGCACGTGGAAGCAGGTGTGGTGGTGCAGCTCCACAGTACATTATTCGCCCCACAGTATTCCCACGCTCCCTCTCCACAGTCCTACGATGTGGAGAAGGGTGCGTGAGTGAACATGTCGCTCACAACAGTGGTAAGGCCTGTCAAAATGTGCTAACAGTTCTTGAGGTTGAAATTGGGTAAAATCATCGTGGAAGAATATTATCGAAGTTGAAAATGAAAAAGAAAAACTCTGTGCTTGCGAAAATATGACGCTCAGTATTACTGTATAGTAAGGCATGTGAATACGCGATAAAATATCGCTCACCATACTACTGAATGCCTGTCAATATGTGATAACAGTTCTTGAGGTTGGAAATGGGTAAAATCATTGTGGAAGAATATTTTCGAAGTTGAAAATAAAAAAAAGAAATACTGTGTGCTTGCAAAAATATCACGCTCAATATTACTGTACAGTACGGCATGTGAATGCACGATAAAATATTGCTCACAATACTAGTAAAGGCCTGTCAGCATGTGATAACAGTTCCTGAGGTTGAAAATTGGTAAAATCATCGTGGAGGAATATTATCGAAGTTGAAAACTAAAAAGAAATACTGTGTGCTTGCGAAAATATGACGCTCAGTATTACTGTACAGTAAGACAAGTGAATACGCGATAAAATATTGCTCACAATACTAGTAAAGGCCTGTCAGTATGTGATAAGTGATATGGAAAGTTGAAAAAAATATAATGAGTGTAGAAAAGTATAACGTTAGCCAAAAATTAGAATGTAAGTTCAAAGAACAGCCTCAGGGAGTCAACTGTGACAGAAATCGGCTATTTTAATGTAGCCGCAAAATGAACATAAGCTTATATCACCTATATTTTTGTATGGAAATCATTACATTCTTATACAAAATGTTATTTTTGACCTAATAAATGTATACTGATGTATTAATGTTGGTTTGGTTTAGTTACCCCATCATGGACGACGAGAGAACTGCAGCGGGCCTTTATAGAGAACGAGGCCCACGTGCGCAAGGGTATACCTGTCTAGACCACTTCTGAGCGTAAATAAGCAATTTCTTGGTGATTTCCCATTGTTTCTCACCAAAAGCAAAAGTTTTAGCCAAAAAACAAAAAGTCGAAAATCGGTCGGGATCTGGGGGTAGGCTAGGTAAAAAAACGGTCGGGACTCGGCGGGTTAATGCTTAACTGCCAGCGGACGTGTATGGATGTCACGATTCAGCGCGCGGAGCGCCGCCGGCTGACGTGATATACCGCACTCACCTTCCTGCCAACCTTTGAACGTGTGACCATTTTCTATGATACCTACGGTGTAAGTAGGACCCCCAGGTACCTCGCGGTTTTGTGGTTCAGTCTGTACATGGCAGTGGTAGCGTGAGGAGCCATGTCTTCTTCCTTGCCATCGTCCAATTCTCTCGCACCATGTGAAGGGCCGATCGCCTCATTTACCCCCACGAAAGTTCTGCTCTTAGTGCCAGGGAAAGGGCTAAGTGATAATGCAATTGGACGTGCCATGGACGACACCATATCATCTTGGACACTCAGTGAGAGCATGTCTTTGCAGGAGAGGAAGAGCTACCACACGGAGAGCGAGCTCTCTCGCCCTCTGACAATACCCGCTGTTCATCGCCAGAGAAGGCTCTGAGACTTCTCCAGGAAGAGGGAGGAGCCTATGTGAATGATGAATTCGGCAAGGAGGCGATTGATGAGGAACATCAGGAATGTGCCCGTGGACCTGGCAGTCACCTGCAGAATAAACACCACAGAGCTGTTTCTTCAACACTCTCGCCGCTTGGTCGCCAGTGTATTGTCCTTCTGCACTTCCCAACACAGCCTAGCACCTCAAGGGCTGAATCTTCACGTCCTTCAGGAGTGGTATTTCCCACACGGCCCCACACGGAGATACGCAGCGCCGAGCATCACCCAAGGAAAGTTCCGCATCATGTGAGCCATCACCCACTTACTCTCATCCTCCACACCTCTCCCTCTCCTTCCTCCCTGCTCCCAGCATGTGGGCGTACACATGGACGTGCACGAGTGCAAAAGAAGCTGCCAGACGGTTGGCTCTATGATGTGCGGGTAGAGATGATGCATTTGTGTGGGAGGATTCTTTTTTAATGGAAGAAAGAAGGAACCAAAGGCCAGGAGCCCACAATCCATTCATCCCCCCCCAAAAAAAAAGAGAGCCAAAATCAAGATCCGTTCATTTCAAGATGACTGGACACACTGCGATTGAAAGACTGAAGATCATAGGAAGTAGGAAATACACACAGTGGGAGAGTTCCAGAGTTGACCTGTTTCATAAATGAAGGACTGGGAGTAACAGTTAACTCTTGCATTAGAGAGTTGGACAGAAAAGGGGTGAAAGTTTGTTGCTAGACGGGTGCTATGCACCTGTCGTAGAGGTGAAACGATCAAAGCAGACAGTGGTTGGGGGGAGCCAGTAAGAGGAGGAGAGTTGATGAGATGAAAAGCCTTTGACTCCATCCTATTGAGAAGAGCCTCACCACACATGAGAGTTGTACACATGGGTGAATAACACCCATGTATAAGGTTAACAAGTGTGCAGGGATAAGGAAGGTACGGAGTCGGCTTAGCACACCTAATCTCTCTGAAGCAGATTTCACAAGAGATGTAATGTGACATTTCCAAGATAAGTCCCAAGTGAATGAAACCCCAAGCATGTTCAAGGATGATGAAGGATTGAGCGGGATGTTGTTAAACATAGATAGGTACTCCTGTGGAAGATTTGTCAGGTTGATAGGTGTAAGAACTGAGTCTTTGATGCATTAAAAACAAGATTATTTTTACCCCAGTCAGAGATACGAGCCAAGTAAGACATTAGGTGTGCCATAGCCTCATCCCTTGTTTCACCAGTAAGAACAGTTTATACCCAGTATAACCATTGAGAACTGAGTGGAACTTTGTTTTGTTTTGATTTCTTTGTTCGAGCTGATGTTGTAGGCTGACTGGAATTTTGTAATGTTTTGATTTGGCTTTATTCGAACTGAGCTTTATTTTGGAGTGATACAGCAGTTCATTGTAATTGTTGTGTATTAACAGTAGTTTGGAACGATTTTTGTGATGATTTAAGCAGATTGTGGCAATCATCTGTGACTGTGGTTGGCGCCGTTGTCTCGGTAGATGTAAACAACTACTGTTTGGTACAGTATACTTAATGTATTTAGTGTTAAGCATTCCCCTGTCCACAGTGTTGTGAGTACTATTCCTTTATTTATTTATTTACTTATTTTTACACCAGTGAAAACAGTTTATATCCCATGTTAAGGTTATCCTTACAGGTAAGATACAGTATAATCGTATTTTCATATGTTGTAACTTTTCACGTGATAATAAACTTGTTTGTGTATTGTAAGTCTCTGTTGTGACTTCATTGTTTTTGTATTCCAAGTTGTATAATTTTAGTTCTTCAAGCCAGGTAAGGTTAGCTTTCCATTCTTTGTAAAATGGGCCATTCTTGTTCAGTTCTAAATAGCAACAAGACCCCCATTAGCAAAACCTGTGACCATTGCATAAATTGTCACTGTTCTGGCAGGTTTTGTGTATGTAACTTATTCTTGTTCCAATATTTCTTCCAGGTACTAATCAGTATTATCGAATTATTTTTCTCTGGTAAATCTCTGCAGTAACCTTAGATTTCAGAATGCTGCGGAACATTATTTGTGTAACCTGTTCAGGTAGTTTCACTGGATCCTTTTATATGAACCGCACCTTTATTTGCAGGATGTGCAAACTACGTCAGAGCCTGGAAGACAAGCTGACCGAGACTACAAACAAAATTAACAGCCTGACCCAAAAAGTTGATGTGCTGGAGGAATTTATTGCGAGTAATGTCGGACACACTGCGGATGATAATGTCATTGCTCGACCAACTGCAGTCCAGGTTGACCCTCCTCCTCCCGCTGTAGTTACTTCTCCCCCCACCGTAGAGAATGAGTTCCAACCAGTGCGGAATGGTGCAAGGTTTGCAAGGAAAAGGACCATCATTCCAGTAACCACATACAACAAGTATTAGATTCTTGCAGAAGTAGAGGAAGAACCCCACGAGGCACGGGCTGTGGGGAACTCCATCATCCATGGTCAGTTGGTTGAATTTTGCGGCAGGGCACCCCCTAAACGAAAGTGTTCTTTTTTTATACCAGGTGGAGGAGTAGATGACGTAACGGAGGCTGCGGATGACATTTTTGAGAATGCGGAGAATGACAGCCTACTTATCATTCATACAGGCACAAATGAAGTCGTACAAACCCAATTAGAGGAACTGATAAAGAAGTACAGGAGAATGATTCGCTGGTACAAGGAGAAAACTAACATCTTAATTTCGGGAATACTCTCAAGGATTGGTACAGGGAATGCCTTCTTCATTAAAGCTTTTAGTATAAATAATAGGGTCAGATCACTTTGCGTACAGGAAGGAGTTGGGTTCATCAACATGAGGAACCAGTTTTACGATCATGTCAAGGCTTCATTACGCCCTCTTTGGGAACAGTGCTTCGCCACTTCACGGAGCTGACGTTCCCTCATTATTGACGTCACTCCAACCACTACCTCATTCTCTGCTGCTGACGTGGCATTTCAAAGCAGAACGTTTGAAGCCCCAGTACCACCTCAGGAGTCATTTGAGAGGCTTGTTCGGCCGCAGCCGTCACTTCCTCCGGCAGAACACAGCCAAGCTTCTCCATGGCAACACCTCACCTCCTGATACCTGCTAGCTGTTCTATGAAGCACAAGTTCTGTTGGGCTGGAGCTTCTGCCTTCTCAGTTACTGTAAAGTAAAACGACCTCGTGCACCAGGTATAACTCTCCCGTCTCGCTCTGCTCTACCCCCTCTTAGTACTGATAACAGGTATTAACTTTATTGTGCTTTTATGGAGAAAGTGTGACGGATGAGATTTCTGTTATGTGCCGAGGAGTTATATACTTGTTAAGTGACTTGTATATATTGTCTTATATATTAAAGTTGGGATGATTTTCCTGTTTGTCTTTCCATTTACTGCTTCCCAAGCACCATATCTCAATACCTGAAAGCGGAGACGAGAACGTGACTCTCTCACCCCTCTGCCTTCACATAAGTGGCGCAGAGAGTAGGACATGGTGACTTGGGTATTTGTGAATGGATGGTTTTTGTAAGTTGCCTAGAGCGCACCCTTGTTCTCTGAGGCCCGGAAACAAGGTTTCACTTCATCACTGTGCTACTTATAAGTTTTGTCAGCCCTTTGTGTGAAGTGGTGAGGCTGTCAGAGCCAGTAAATTATTACCCACATGCCATGTGTATTTAATGCGTGTCTAAGGTACATTTTTTTTTTCCCCATCGTCTGGGTGTTGAGTTCCAGTTTATTTTTCTAACTTTTTTTTTGGTGTGTCTACTGACTATGCCATTTAATACCTGTAATTTGAGTGTTAATTTGCTTCTTTTTCTTGTTGGAGATCTTGTGGAAGGTTTTGTTTTGAATGGGTTGTTTTGGATTTTCTATTTGATGTTGTCTTTATTGTTAGAATAAAGGTCTTTATACTTCCGTGTGTTGCCTTGTCTTTTATCTATATTTTCTTTCTATTGGGTATTTATTAAATACTAAAATGTCTTCCTTCAGTATAGACTCTTTAAAAGCCCAAGCATTGAGCTTAGGCCTCCCGGGAGACAATGTTGGAAAGTTTGTCCTGCAGGAACAAGCCATCGAACAGGAGGAGCGAGAAGAAGAGCGAAGTAATGAAGGCAGAAGAGGAGCATAAGCTGCAACTGGCCAAAGTGGAGGCAGATAAGGAGATAGAGTTGGCTTGTATAGCTGCTCAGGGATCAACTCCTCAAACCCCGCTCGAGGAAAATGTAAGCCTCGCCTTCCCCAATCAAGGAAGGAGAAGACAGCATCCTACCTTGTTGGTTTGAAAGACTGGCAGATTTGCTGGGAGTAGAGGAAGATACCTATGCAGTGTGACTTGGAAGTTTTCTAACGGGTCAGGCTGCAGATATTTACATTGCTTTATCATCAGATATAACCAAATCGTACTCCCTCCTTAACCCGCCAAGTCCCATCGATGTACGATGTACGTCGCTACTTTTTTCCGCGGACAGACCCAATGACGTACACCGTACGTCACGCAATTGCAAGGCCCATTGTGTGAACATTTTCCAACATTCGCGGGTGATTTTTGGTAGGCACATGTGGGAGACCTTCCTCTACTTGCTTTCAAGCGGGGATACTGCCTGGCTCTTCCTAACCCACCCTTCCCCCCCTTCGCCCCCACACTGGGCAATTCACCTGTTAGCAGTGACCTAGCCAGTAAAGGTATGTTGCTCCACGGTCTATCTAATGACGAAATTCACGGTGAAAGTGATTCCTGAGGTGGAGGACAAAGAAACAAAGAAGCTAGAGGTAGAAACAAACAGAAGTGATGAGGTGGTAATGTCGTAAAGGAAGATGCCATATACTGGGGTTTTGGGTAAGTGAACTATGCTTATAAATGCCTTTATTACTGTGTGAAAACCATTATAGACTTTTACTACACATAAATTTGTACCAAATAAATGAAATAAATGCGTAATTTAAAGTGGCTTGAAGTAGTCAACCCTTCCATAGTTCGTTTTCTTAGCCACGTACCCTGAAAAAGAAGGAAAACGTAAGGTTGAGTGACACCTGTATCAACATTTTTTTTAACCTAAGGATCGCGATTTCACAAAGAATTTTCGATGTTTCTCACCAAAAGCGAACGTTTCAGCCAAAAAAACATAATGTCGAAATCGGTCGGGATCTGGGTAAAAAACCGGTCAGGACTCGGCGGGTTAAAAAGGCTCTCTTGACAGGATTCCGTAAAACTCCAGATGGATACTGAGCAGAGTTCCGCAGCACTAAGATCCAGAGTGGTGAAAGTTTCCTGCAATTCTCCACCCACCTGACGCGACTTATCCAGGCCTGACTAGGGACGTCTGGAATTGCCAACACACACGACTCACTGAAAAATTTCATCCTTGTTGATCTGTTCTTGGCTTTCCTCCACCCCGAGCCATGCCTCTTTGTGAAGGAACGTCTGCCAGATACTCTAGCTGATGCTGTTATGCTAGCTGAAACTTGGGCATCCGCCCACAGTGATTACTCCAAACCCCACTCCACCTTCTCGGGTAAGGGATCCTTTGAGCCTACTTCTCCTAAGCCTACTCCTTTTTCCCCAAAAGAACAAACCTCCCAATCTACCCACAATTCTGCAGGCCGAGAGAACTCCTCCACCATCAGTATCACAACTGTGGAGAAGAGGGTCAAATCAGGCCCCGGTGTCCCAAGAACCCCTGGGCCTTCATGGACGCCATTGCCAACCAACCTCACAGGGTGGGTTTCTGTCTATCGTGCCTAACTATAGGGTTGCTGGAACCATCAATGGTGCTTGGACTTCCTCCATGATTAGGGACACTGGATGCTCCTGTATAGCTGTTGCCAAGGAAGCCTTACCAGATGCTGATGTTGTGAACTGTCGGAAGGTTCACGTCACCAATTATCTTGGGCGTCTCGACGAGTTCCCAGTTCTGAGGTGCTTTCTAAATTTTCCCTATTTTGTTGGATGGATGGATGTAGTCAGAGCCCCCATTAAATTTGCTACTGCTTTGATTGGTAATGTTTCTGGTGTCAGAGCTCCTAAGAACCCTGACCATCTAGTTGCTTTCCCAAAGTACGACTTGCCAGTCTCAGCCGAGTCTTGGAACGTACACGGAGCACCTCTTCCATTGGCCACATTACATCCGCAAATCACTCCACACCAGCCGTCATCATGCATGCTAGCACATCTAGTTTTCCTCCTGATGTCAATTCAGGTGCTGCTGATTCTTCCATTCCACAGGTGTGTATTGTGTAGACACGGGCCAGGAAGATGAAACGCATACATCGGCTCACCCTACCAGCCCTTCAGCCTTTGTCCATAACGCCTGACGAGTTCAGCACGCCCAAATCTTGGTCACATTAGGGATAAGGCCACTGCGGGAACCATTGATCAAGTGAGGAACGGTTCCACCTTTCAGTTTGTCGTGGACAATGGCCTTCTTTACTGCAGGTGTCTTTCATCAAAAAGGCCTGATAAGGTAGGCAAGTTAGCTTTAGTTGTTCCAAGAGACTGTCATCCATTAATTCTTTCTGTTGCCCATGAAAGTCCCCTCGTTGGCCACTTTTCGCACAGGAAGACCGAGATGAAAATCATGGAGCATTTTTTCTGGCCAGGTATGAGTGCCAACATAAGTGATTTCTGCAGGTCCTGCAACAAGCGCCAAAGGCTCTCAGGAAAAGGCAGAGTCTGTCCAGCCTCTGATGCCGATGCCTATTGTTGGTCCCCTCTCGCCCCCCAACCTCGGAAGGCCACAGGTATATCCTAACGTTAACTGACTTTGCCACTGGTTTCCCCGAAGCAGTACCTCTGAGGGACACAGATTCCATATCTGTAGCTGAGGCTTTACTGTCCATCTTTTCCAGGGTCGGCATTCGTTTGATGAGATTTGTTCTTGCTGGCTTACCTAATGTGTCCTTTTATTTTGGTAACATATTCATCCACTCTAAAGACTGGTCAGAACACCTTAACACACATTGCTTTGTGCTGGACAGGTTGAGACAACACCAACTCACCGTCAAAGCTTCAAAATGCAGATCTGGGGTAGAAACCATCCAATACCTTGGGTTCCGGCTGGATGGTATGTATTTCTGGCCCCTACATGATAAGGTCTTTGCTATGAGTGACATCGCTCCCCCTACTACTAAGAAATTCTTACATAGCTTCCTGGGTCTTGTGTCATTCTACAAGGTTTTCATCCCTCAGGCCTCCGAATACACCGGCCCCTTGTCAGACCTGCTGAAAAAGACTAGCACATGGACTGAAGATCTCCACAGCCGCTTCAACTATCCCAAATCAACATTGTGTTCCCACCCGATTCTTTGCCTCCCTGATCCTAACCGCATGTTTGTTCTATGAACCAACGCCTCCCAAAATGGACTGGTAGCTGTGCTGCTCCAGTATTACGACTGTCCTCATCCCGTCTCCTATGCAAGTAGAAAGTTATTCGACAGGGAAAAGAGGTACTCGACTATTGAGAGAGTCAATTGTTGGAATTTTAAGGTTTGACTTTTATCTCAGAGGGAAAGAGTTTCTTTTAGAGATAGATCATCGGCCTCTGGTATACTTAGCAACATTCAGGGATATAAATGACCGCCTACTACGATGGTCTTTAAGATTGCAGGCCTACAAGTTCAGGATTGTCTACATTGCCGGCAAAGATAACTTAGGGGTAGACAATTTAAGTAGGTTACTCCAGGTCTACTAATCTCTTGTATCTACTTTGCAGTAGATTCTTCTTTGGGGTGCAGTATCAAGGCTTCATTGCAACCTCTTTGGGAACAGTGCTTCGCCACTTCACGGAGCTGACGTTCCCTCATTATTGACATCACTCCAAGCACTACCTCATTCTCTGCTGCTGACGTGGCATTTCAAACTGCAGATAGTTTGAAGCCTCAATACCACCTCAGGAGTCATTAGGGAGGTTTGTTCGGCCGCAGCAGTCACTTCCTCTGGAAGAACACAGCCAGGCTTCTCCACGGCAACACCTCACCTCCTGATACCTGCTAGCTGTTCTCTGAAGTACAAGTTCCGTTGGGCTGGAGCTTCTGCCTTCTCGGTTACTGTACAATAAAACGACCTCGTGCACGCACCAGGTATAACTCACCCGTCTAGCTCTGCTCTACCCCCTGTTAGTACTGATAACAGGTATAAACTTTTTTGTGCTTTTGTGGAGAGAGTGTGACGGAGGAGATTACTATTACGTGCCGGGGAGTTATATACTTGTTAATTGTCTTGTATATTGTCTTATGTATTAAAGTTGGGATGATTTTCCTGTTTGTTTGTCTTCCCATTTACTGCCTCCCGAGCACCATATCTCGATACCTGAAGGCGGAGACGAGAACATCACTCTCTCGCCCCTCTGCCTTCACAGAGCAGCGAAAATTATTTGCAAATGATAGACTGCATTTGAATGTCATTGGTTCTCCCCGTCTCGGTCGTTTGCTTAGTGATGCAGTAAGTTTTTCCTGGAGAAAATACAAGCATCAAGGGAGGAAAACGTCGATGTAATACGATCCGATGAATCAAGAAGTAATGGAAGCTCCCCACATAGGAAGGGAAAACACCTTAAAGCTCTTCTTGTAAATGCACGTAGTCTACATAATAAATTTTCTGATTTAGAGGCCCTTGTCTTTACTGATGATTATGACGTAATTGGTATAATAGACTCATTAGTAAATACTGAGCAGAGAGATTTTCTAGCAGAGTTTAATTTACCAGGCTATCACATTTTCAGTAGTGAAAGGAAGAGTCGAGCAGGGGGCGGTGTGTTGTTATATAAAACCAAGATTTCATCCACTCGTAATTACTAAGCCATGTATTGAAAATATTGACACTATTTATATTCAACTTAGAAATGAATCTTGCTATAAAATCACTCTTGCGTTCATTTATCGTCCACTCGGTCAGCCACTGAACATCGATATGAAATCTACAATCAAATTGCCGAAATATCTTGCATGCAAAGCACTGTAATATTTTATTACTTTAATTTACCAGTTCCAAAATGGGGAGGAGCGCTATCCTCACACACAGGGTTAGACCTATATACAAACTTGCAGGAAAGTTCTTTATATCAGTTTGTGAATTTTCCGACACGTGGAGCTAACATCCTAGATCTTGTCTTAGCGACATCAGAAAACGTAGTGAATAATTTTATTGTAGGAGAAGAATTAGTACAAATGATCATCGCACAGTTACATTTAACATTGAAATCAGTGAAGGCAATGGCAGGGTAAGTTGTGAGAAATTGGCTGATTTTAAGAGGGCAAATTTTAAGAAATTAAAGTCAATTGTTGGACTACAAATGTGGGCGATTGTGTGCGTGTATGCGCAAACGCAAGGCCGTGTAAGTAGAGTGAGAGAAGAGTTCTGGACAAATGTGGAAGCCTGCTTGGAAAAGTTTGAAAGGAATGAGTGTTTCGATTGGAGATACGAATGGAAAAGTAGGGAATGAGAAGGTAGATGGAGTGGTTGGTGAGTGGGGTGTGCCTGCAGAGATGGATGAGAATGGCAGTGCTTTAGTGGACATTTGTGCCAGGAGGGGGTTGGTGTTATCTATTACCCTCTTCAGGCACAAAATGATCCATAGGTATACATGCCGAGTGTTGAGAAGGGTGGATGGCGAACTGAATGAACGAAAGGGAATGATTGAATGTGTGTGTGGATGAAAGCATGAGAAGATGTGTAATGGATGCAAGAGTATTTAGAGGTTGGGGGAGTGGCCCAAGCTTCACTTCCATACAGGTTGAGCGATGCTGCACGATGCGTCCTGCAGCTAGCAATACACCTCTTTGGTCCCATATTCTGGCTAGACGGGTGGCCTGGTTGGGCCCGACAAAGTCAATCGGCTGGTCATGCATTGGCTATGGTCAAGTGGGCACTGGGGGGCCTGGTGGCTCCTATCGTCTTGGAGTCACCCTTGCCCAGGTCCCCCAGTGGTTACCTGTGTATACTCTTCCGCTACCCCTGGGGTCGTCAGTGGTCCTGTCCCTGACACATGACCTCCCCTTGTTGGGCTCTGTAGTGGGTGGGGGGGTGGAGGAATGAAGTCTTTTTGTTATATATAATGGAATTATTACTTGCCTCTCCTCCTTCAAATTTTAATAAGTTCTTGGTAGTTCGTGGTCCTGCGGGAGTAGACCTCCGGGAGTGTGATATCTTCCGGACTCATCGCGAACTGGTTACTGCATGTGGTGCGGCCCCTAAAGTTGTTCCACAGGCTGACGACAGTTTATTGATCGAGGTATCCAATCCCTCACAGAGTGCGACTGTCCTATCTTTATCAGAGCTTTCAAGTCAGTCAGTCACATGCTCCCCCCATGCTTCACTGAATCATTCACGTGGCATTATTTATACTAAGGAATTACTTACATATGATGTGCCACGCCTTGTTGAAGAGTTGTCTGACCAAAAAGTAATTAAGGCTGAAAGGATTATGAAGACGATAAATGGTGACCTTGTGCCGACTCCATCTTTGATTGTGACGTTTAATTCTTTGAGCCTCCCTAATGTTCTTAATGCTGCATGGTACAGATACAAAGTTAGGCCATATGTCCCTATGCCCCGTAGATGTTTCCATTGTCAGCATTTTGGTCATATTAGCCGAACTTGCAGGCATCTTGCCCTGGGCCTTCTAGCAATCTCTGCATCGTGTGGTTTAGAGGTTCATGAGGGCAGGGAATGCCTTGGTCCTCAGTCTTGTTGTGGTCAGCACGCTGCTTCGTCTAAAGCTTGTGATCGTTACAAAATGGAACATGAAATCCTGTCTCTGAGGGCCTCAGAGAGGCTGAGTTTTACCGACGCTAAGAACCGTGTCCTATCTATGTATGTCCGCCCTGGTGTATCCTTTGCCTCTATTCTTTCTCGGTCAAAGCCTGCTATGCGCCGTCGTGGAGCCCCTGCTCCTCATTCTGACCTTCCTCCTCGTCCTTTGTCTGATACCAGACGTTCTACTACTCCTCCTCAAGGTCCCCCAGAGCCTCCAGTACCTTTGCTGTCTGAATCTCGTCCGGCTGCTGCTCCAATCCCGGCTGCTGCTCCTGTACCAGCTGCTGCTCCTGTACCAGCTGCAGCTTCTGTACCGGCTGCTACTCCTGTTCCTGCTGCTACTCCTGTTCCAGGTGCTACTCCTGTTCCGGCTACTACTACCGTATCGGCTGCTCCTTCTGTACCGGTTGCTGCTAATGTACCACCTGCCCATTCTGATACTTGTATTCCGTCTTCCCTACAATGTGCCTCTACGGTTTCTAGTGTGTCCTCAAGTTCTGGCATAGAAATGGAGGTTACATCTGCCAACCTCAGTTGAGTGAGGAGTGAGGAGTCTTTGGGTGACTCCCCTCCATCTAAGGTTCAAACTTCTGTGCCACTTGAGGATTCTGAGGAAGCTCTTCGCTTGACATCCCGGCTAGTGGTGCCGTCCGAGTCGATGGATGTTCGTGATGGTCTTCCTAAGATCCCGGTCCCTGCTTCTTGCTCAGGTGTGGTGAGGTCTGGGACTTTGGATACTCAAAGGGCTCGGTTGCCTGCTCCCTCTGTTCGGCCACCCGGCAGCCAACCCTTGGTTGATTCAGCTGGGGAGGGTCTGATTGGCCCCGAGGTGAAAGCTGGACCTCCACGTGGGTGTGCGGTCAGTGCCAGTGGGTCTTCCAGGGTGGTCTAAGTGCCTCGGGCTCATTCCAGCGATGGGGGGAACCATTCTCGGGGTAAGGGTCCTTCCACCCATGGAAATTCTAAATCATCATTGTCTTCTCGGTTGGTGAGATAGAGCTCCACGCCAAGGAAGAAAGGCTTTTACACCCTTCCCAACGAGGTTGCTACATAGCCTTGGTGTTTCTCAGTTCATTTTATTTCATACTAATCAATATGGCTCAATCAGTACCAATCTGTCTTCAGTGGAATTGTAGAGGTGCCATGGCAAATTGGGAGGAATTGCAATTATTACTTTCTGCTATGAACCCGCTCTGTGTCTGTCTCCAGGAGACAATGGTGGGGGATAGACCGTTTCCTTCTATCATGGGGTATGAGGTCTTCCATGCATCCCCTCCTGGCGGAACACAGCGGTGGATGTGCCATTCTGTGCCGAACTAATGTCCCCTTCATTTCCTTTACAATACAGTCTCCCTTTCAAGTTCTAGCAGTGCAGATGCACGTTGGGAGGTGTTATACCATCTGTTGTCTGTACCTTCCACCATCTGTTCCTGTTATGCATGCTGATCAGGAGACCCTTATTTGTCAATTTTCACCCCCTTTTCTACTCCTTGGTGACCTTAATTGCCGCCATCCTTTGTAGGGTGACTCACTTTCTTCATGCCTCTTTGATTTGGGATTTAGATTTGGTTGTCCTCAACGATTGGAGGCCGACCCATTTTCATGATCAGACTGGGACATATTCTGTCACTGACCTCACCATTTCCTCCTCTGATTGTGCTCTTGATTTTTCTTGGGAGTTTTTGGATGATCTGCATGGTAGTGACCATTATCCGGTGTTGGTTCAGACTACTCACTCTGTTCCTGCAGCCGGTATGCCACGCTGGTGCCTGGATAGGGCTGATAGGTTGCTCTTTGAGGAAATATGTGTATTTTCCTACAGGGTTACTGATTTTCTAACTATTGATGATGCCGAACGTTATTTTACCAAGACTGTTTTCTCAGGAGGGGTACATTCCATCCCATGAACTTCCGGTGTATTTTCCCAGAGACCTGTGCCATGGTGGAATGATGCCTGCTCTATAGCAAAAGGAGCTTACAAAGTGGCTGCTCGTCGGTATTTTGCCAATGGTGATGTTTTTCTAAAAATCCAGTTTCGCAAAGCACGTGCTCACTATAGACGGGTCATGAAGGATGCTCGCCGCAACTCGTGGAGGTCGTATGTTTCCACAATAACGTCCGCTAATCCAATGCCAGTGGTGTGGAAAAAGGTGTGCAAGATTTCTGGTAGGTTCTTGCCCCCCTCCCCACCGGTGTTGCGACTTCAGGGCGATCTTGTGTCTGCACCAGATGCAGTAGCCTCTGCTTTTCCAGATCAGTTTTATGCTGTCTCAAAAAAAGATCCTTCTAAACCGTGTGCTAGCTTTCGTAGGAATCAGGAGAGACTGGGTCTTGACTTTCACTCTCATGGTGGACAGCCATAAAACTTAGTTTTTAGTCTCAGTGAGCTACGTGCTGCCCTTTCAGAGTGTGGTGACACTGCTCCTGGGCCTGACGAAATTCCATACGTTATGCTACGTCATCTGCCAACTGATGCACTCCAGTATTTATTGGATCTTTTTAACAGAGTTTGGGGCGAGGGCTCTATTCCCAAGAGCTGAAAGTTGAGTGCTGTCCTCCCTATTCCCAAGCCTGGTAAGGACCATTCCCAGGTTCCCAACTATCGCCTAATTGCTTTAACATCGTTTGTGTGCAAGCTATTTGAAAAGATGGTCAATATTAAGCTTGTGTGGTTTCTAGAGAAGGGTTGCTTCCTCTCTCCTTCGCAAAATGGCTTCCGTAAATTCCGATGTACTTCGGACAACCTTATCAGGCTCGAGGCATCGATTTGTGAAGCTTTTGCCTCCAAGCAACATCTTGTGGCTGTGTTCTTTGATCTTGAGAAGGCATATGACACTACTTGGCGCCATGGCATCCTCCAACAACTTCATGCTTTTGGTTTACACGGTCGGCTGCCTTTGCTACTTGAAGACTTCCTGACTGATCGTGTGTTTTGGGTCCGTGTGGGTTACACCCCCTCTGCGCCGCTGTGCCAGCAGGGTGTCCCACAAGGGAGTGTCTTAAGTGTCTCCCTGTTTGCAGTGGCCATCAATGGTATCCTTGACACTGTGCCTGCTGGGGTATCCAGATGGTTTTCTGGCTCCCTCATGTCTGCTATTGAGCTGCGTATGCCGCTTGCCTTGGACAAGATTTCTGCCTGGGCAAATTCCAAGGGTTTTGGGTTTTCTCCTTCTAAGACTGTGGCTATGCACTTTAGTAGGATGAGAGGGGTACACCCGGACCCTGATCTCCAGCTTCGTGGCAGGAGACTCCGTTGTGTGGCAGAGACTAAATTCTTGGGCCTGACGTTTGACCGCCGTATGACTTGGGTTTCACACTTGCCAAATCTCAAAGTATCATGTATGAAGGCTCTAAATATGTTGAGGGTTCTTTCCCATACCTCTTGGGGTGCTGGTTGGAGAACACTCTTGCATCTGTTTCAGGCTTTTGTGACATCCAAGCTGTCATATGGCTGTGAAGTCTACTCCTCTGCTATAGAGTCCAAACTAAAAACTCTAGATGCTGTGTATCATGCTGGTCTTCCCCTTGCAGTTGGCGCTTTCGATCATCTCCGATTCCCAGCTTGTTGGTGGAGGCTGGTGTGCCTCCCTTAGGTCTGCTGCGTCAGTCTGTTGCAGCGCGGTGTTTGCTCCGGATTCATCACCTTCCAGATTCACTTGTCTGGGAGTGTGTGATGTGACAGTCTTGTTTTTTGTATTATCATAGGCACCCTCGCGTGCCTCATCCGTTTGGCTATAGTGTTCAGGATATCATGGAGGAGTTTGGTTTGTCAGCAGTACCTGTTAGTCCGGTTCGGATCCCGAGAGTTGCGCCTTGGATCTTGCCCAAGGTAACTTTCTGCAGGTCTTTGGCGGGCCCAAAGGATTCTGTTGTTCCTCAGTCTCTTTTACAGTTATTTTTATAACATACTTCTAGGCATGATGGTTCAGTGCCTGTGTATACTGATGGCTCTAAATCCGCCTCTGGTGTTGGTTTTGGAGTGGTATTTCCCAACTTTCACCGTGGAGGTAGTCTTCCATTGGCCGCCTCAGTTTTTACTGCAGAGTTGTCAGCTATTGCTTTAGCCCTGAAGTTGGTGTTTGTTCACCAAGACAATCATTTTACTATTTTTTGCGACTCTCAAGGGGCGCTTATGGCCCTGGACTCTTTTAACTCCTCCCATCCTCTAGTTTTAGCTGTTTTGGAGTGGCTGTTCCTCATTCGTCGTCGGGGGAAGAGAGTGGATTTCTGTTGGGTTCCCGCACATGTTGGTGTGGTGGGCAATGAGAGGGCAGATACATTGGCTAAAGCCGCGGCTTCTCAACAGCCCCCATCAGACTACCCGCTTCCTGCTTCTGAAATAACATCTTACTTGCAGTCCAGAATTCATACTTGCTGGCAGAGACCTGGGATGGTGTTGCTCATAATAAACTAAAAGAAATCTTTCAGAGGGTGGTTGTGCCAAGAGTTCTCCCCTCCCTGCCACGGCGTTTAGAGGTGGCTCTTGCTTGGCTTCGCATTGGTCACTATGATGATTGCTTTGTTCCACTTACTGTCCGACACTTGCTGGTCGAGTGTCCAAGTTTGGGGGACCTACATCAGCGATTCCTCCATAGGCATAGAGGGACAGATGGTGCCTACTGCCTCTCTTCGATGCTTGGTGGAGCCTCTAGCAATTTTACTGATGTTTTTAGTTTTCTTCAAGAGGCAGGCCTCCTTCCACTTTTATAACTAATTGTTATCTTATTCTCTGTTCTTTTATACTTTTCCATGTTTTATTGCTAGTAACAGCTATTAACTTTATTTTGAGTATTCACTTTTTATTTGCTGCATCTTTTAGCTTGTTGTCCGGCGGCATATGACCCTGGCAGTTGCGCCGCCAGATTTTAATACAATCAATCAATCAGTCACTTCAATACGGTAGAGTTGGTATCACAATACTGTCATGCAGTGACTTTTTCACTTCCATGCACATTTCCCTATTTCTTATCATTGCTTTCAAATTACCAGCCACCTTTCTTTCTTGTTTACCTTTTCAAGCATTTCATCCTCCAAACATCAATCTTTACTCACCATATTTCCCAAGTACTTAAATGCACTCACATTTTCCATTTCCTCATCATCCAATCTCACTGTACTTTCAGTGACTTCATTTCTCTCGAAGTCCACAACTTTACTCTTCCCTCCCTACATTCACCTTTAGATTCCGTGTCTTACATACTCTTCCAAATTCATTCACCAAGCCTTGCAGTTCTCCTTCATCTTCACTTAACAATACAGTATCATCTGTAAAGAGGAATTCAGGGAGTTTCCAAAAACTGCTCACTCTCATTAGGGTCGCTCCAACACCCATAACCCTAGCTCGTATCTCTTTTATAACCTAATCCATGTACAGACTGAATAACCATGGAGGCATGATGTCTCCCTGTTTCAATCCAACATTCAGACAGAAAAGTTCACTCAGTTCGCTATCCAAAAGCACTGTAGCCTTAGCACCCTCATGCATACCCTTCACGGCATTCAACAACTTCCCATTTACTCCATATATTCTTAGTATTTTCCACATTCCTTGTCCATCCACTCTGTCATATGCTTTCTCCAAATCTATGAAGCCCACATACAACTTCTTTCCCTTCTCTAGAAACTTTTCCACTAAAGACCTAAAGATGAATAGCTGATATAACCAACCTTTTCCCTTCCTAATCCTTCCTGTTCTTCTCCAACTACTTCCTCTGTTACTTTCCTAACTCTGTCAATAAGTATCCTACCATATACTTTTCCTATTACACTAAGAACATAAATGCCCCTATGATTACCACAAACTCCTTTCCCCCCTTTTCCTTTGTATAGGGAAATAATTATACCTAACTTCCAATGCTTCTGGTCTCTACCTTCCTCCCAGGCCAATCTGCATATCTTCCATATCCATTCTACCACTGTCTGTCCTCCACACTTCATCATTTCACTACACACTCCATCAATTTCTGGGGCTTTCCCCATGATGATTTTATTCATTGCCTTCACTACTTCCACCCTACTGATCTCTTCCTTCCCTCTCATCACCTTCCTTCTCCCAGCCATTCCCCAGCCAATTGTACTCACATTACTTTCATTCTCAGTATATAACAGTTCCTTAAAGCGTTCCCTCCATTTGCTCACTTTTCCTCCCTTCTCCACTAACAATCTACCATTTTTATATTTCACTCCCCTACTAACTTCTTTATCACCCTATCTAACTCTCTTTACCCTACCTCCTTCCAGAACATTTTCTTACTTTCCCTCCACCTTTCACTCAAATTCCTTCTATATTCCTCATCCACTATTTTCTTGCTTTCTCTTACTCATCTCTTCATCTCTCTCTTTCCCTCTACATATGACTCTCCCTTTTGTCTCTTAACTTCCTACATGCCTTTACTTCCCATCCACCCACTATATGCTTTCTTCTTTTGTGCCACAGCTTGTCTCATCTCTTCATCCCACCATGCAGTTCCTTGCACACCCTTTTGTCTTCTCTTCACTTCACACGTCGCCTCACATGCTGCACAGCTTACTTGCAACTATTCTACCCTCCTTGTATGAACCACTTCCTCCTGCCCTTCCCTCCTTCCATTCCTTCATTGCACTTGAACTTTGACTTTTATCATCAACAGTGATGGTCAGAAAGTCCACCTCCCCAACCTCTGTATGCTCTTGCATCCATTACATACCTTCTCATTCTCTCATCCACACACACATAATCATTCACTGCCTTCCGTATATTCAGTTCACCACCCACCCTTCTCATCACTCGCCACATATATCTGTGGATTATTTTGCACCTTCCGATATTGGCTATCACGAACCCTCTCCCCACACAAAGGTCCACTAGAGCACTGCCATTTTCATTCACTTCTGCAAGCACACAAAATTCACCAATTACTCCATCCATCTTCATATTCCCTACATTTCCATTCGTATCTCCAATCAAAAACACTCTCTCATTCCACTTAAACTTTTCCATGCACGCTTTCTCATTTGGCCAGAACTCTTCTTTCATTCTGCTTGCACGATCTTGTATTGCACACACACACACACACACACACACACACACACACACACACACACACTTGCTCATGTCTGTATTCCCACATTCAATCTTACCCCCCCCACACACACACCATTGCCCATGTCTGTATTCCCACTTTCAATCTTACCCACACACACACACACACACACACACACACACACACACCATTGCCCATGTCTGTATTCCCACTTTCAGTCTTACCCACACAGTCCCTGAACGAACCGATCCATACTGTCTTATATTTTCCTTGCATCTGTTGCAGACAGTAATACATACACCCTCTTTTGTTCTCTCATTCTCACCTGTTCCTGCACATAAACCCCATCCAGATCTAATGCCGCGAACTTTGGGCATTATAGGGAAATTAAATTAACTAATCACACTGCGTTTGTCGCCAGTGTAGGGGCGCAAAATTTGGCCCTCTTGAAATATGAGAAAATCCCACCGATGTGAACACCAGTGTAACGCATGGATTTTTCTTCCTACGTTATAAATGATTACCTTAGCTATGCAACACCGCTTAAGCCGCCAGTGTGACATTAGAATTTGATTTTATCAAGTGATTACAGTTACTGCCAGAACATTGAGAATAAGGCCTCTTTAATAATTAAAATTATTTGGTATCGCTGCCACCACCCAGCAGTTGCCGGGAAAAAAAAAAGAATTAATGTTATTTATGATTTAGTCCCATACGATGGAAGAGGGACAAGGGGCCTCTGACAGTAACAAGGTAACGTGAGCCTTTTATAGGAGAGCGTGGTTCTTTAGATGTAACATGCTTTGCGGGCCACCCTGTCTTTACTAATGCTACCCCATAGGATTATAACCAAACACATTTTTACTCTAATTTACTTATCTATATTAATGTCCTTAATTACACAGCAATGATATAGTTTCAAGCCAGAATTAATTACTAGTTCTTAATGAATCACTTGTCTCCATTACGACAGAATAAGTGACAAAGAATGCAAGATCTATTCCACAGTTAAAAAAACTTCTCCCGACTGCACCATAGAAAACCTTTTCAACAGGGTTAACTCCCATAAACACTCCACGCACGGTCGCACAAGGACTCGTAGCGAGACCCAGTTACAACGAGTTACACTGTTTACTTCAATTCTAAAGAAATCATCCTTAATTTACCTGGGTACACCACATATCATATCTAGGGAAAAATATACATAAACCAAGATTATGATAGAATACACTCCACGCTCACAGCGTTCTACACGGCGGAACAATACACTATTCCGCCTTCTCACACACCTTTAACCAACATTTTACATTTGTTTTATAAGAAATTAGCTTACTAAGTGGACCAACCGACTTTGACTATACTGTGCATTGGAAATAGACTATGTGTAAATTAGTGTAAAGGGCTTTCGGGCACTGGACTTGACTCTCAACAATGGCCGGCGCAGACTCCATGACCCAACGCCATTTGCCGGTTCTGAAACGCCTGAAACACGAGCGTCCACTCACAATGAAGTCTTTCTCGAGAGTCAGGGGTATGATAATATGCTCAGATATCTTACTTTAATTATGGTTATATCAACAACTAATTATGATGACGTATAAGGGAAAAATACTGTAGATACGTGGAACTTTACCTGAAACGTCCACACCCAATGAAGTCTTTCTGGAGAGTGACGCTCCCCAGGCACGCTAAAGCCCGCGCCCGCGATCACCCGCTCCGATCGCACTGTCTGGCTCTAACTACAAACAGTTACGTTAGTCACCAGGTTATAACATCGCACCAGAATTTGCATTAAACACGTACGCATTACTCTACTTATAAAAATATGACTTATGATGAGTTAAATTTTGTGGCAATAGAATAGGTTTAACAATTTAACATACGATGCCTGAAATCACGGTTTGATACAATTTTCCTCTCTGTTTAGTTCGCTGCGCCCCCACATGATGCAACCATGATGCAACCACTGATGTCTATACTAAATGAATTAATTTTTGCGGTCATCTATGACAATCATCAATAGTCTGGCTTTACTTAAGTTCTTAAACAACGTTATTCAGTAGAACAATACAGCTACACTAGCCTAAGTACAAAAATTCTGAATTCTAGGTATAAATATGACTACTCGCCAATATAAGCACCAAATTTACTCTCTATGCGGTTCAACTGAGGCCAGATGCCGGCCCGTCCCTTGACCAGTTGTTTCTACTAGTAAAATCGAACCCAAAATACGATTTACAAAGTCCACTTCACACTTTACAACATTTCAACACGTTCCAGAATATACACTTATCACTGACATAACCTAATGTAAATCACATACATCATATACTTAAACTATACTTATACTAACTTAAATTACTCTTATACTACTTATATGTAAGAAAAAAAATGGCATTACACAGACACTCACTCACTCACACTATCCTCTCACCATTTTGTCTCAGTTAATCCACATATGTCCACTTTTGCACCCTCAAGAACCTGGACAATCTCTCTCTCTTTCACCTCATCATATGCACCCCTTATATTCCATGTTACAAACCGTACCATGTCCATTCTCCGGTCCTTTGTAGTCACCTGTCTGTCCGTCCTGATCCGAGATTTCTCTTTTGTAATTTTAGTTAGCTGTTTTCTGGGAAGGGGCACTAAGCGTTCACCAACCCACTTGTTGACACGTAGGGAACACGTAAGGAACACGCGTTGGTTGGTTATAAGGTTGTCACCCAGCGTATTGCATGATTTCCTGCTTTCTTGGAAATCATTTTTCTTGTAACTCAATATAGGGTTACCCGAAATAGAATACCACTACACGAGTGGATGATGGGCGCCCCAAACGAATGTAATTTCTATAATTTCAAGGCAAGATTTGTTAACTTTTTTTTTATGCAAGGAAGAAGGAACCAAAGGCCATGGGCCCGCATAAGGTTCCTTCCAAGAAAAAGCGAAAACAGTACAAAAGAGAGCCAAATTCAAGATCCATTAATTTCGAGATCCTTGGACACACTGCGTTTGAAAGACTGGAGATCATAGGAAGTAAGGAATACAGACAGAGGAAGACAGTTCCAGAGTTGACCAGTT
>JAGKTI010013632.1:0-22748 GCA_018397915.1 Birgus latro
GTGTTGTTGGCATAGGTGATTGTGTGCAATGCAGTCTTCCATGATGTGCTTAATAGTATGGGGTGCTGTGTTACATCCTGGACAGGCGTCAGCAATGGAGTCATCCAGCCTCTTCTGATAACTCAAGAGGGCTGGATAATGCCCACATCTCAGCCTGGCCAGGTGGACCCTGTCCTCACGGGGGAGATAGGATTCAGAAGGATGGATATCAGGAGGCCGTGCATGTAGCTGTATCAGGAGGCCGTGCATGTAGCTGTATCAGGCGGCCGTGCATGTAGCTGTGTGTTGTCTTTGAGTGACTGAATGGAACGGCGAGTGATTTGAGTATGAATATGCTTCTGGAGCTGGTCTGAGGCGGGCAGGGGGGAAAAGATGATAGTATTTGTGAATGATATCGTGTGCTGGGTGTTGTTTTGATGTTCCTTGGTGTGTGTGGATGTGCTGTCATGTAGTGTAGTGGATGTTGTGGGTTTGTGGAGGCTGCAGCGAGAATTTGGGTGCCTCTCATGTCTAGATGATCCTTGACTTTGAGGACTTTGGTTTCTTGGTATAGGTGGTCTGTAGGTGTTGTAGCTGTGCAGCTTGTGATTATTTTTAAGGCCTTGTTTTGTATAGTCTGAAGAGTGTTGTGGTGTGCTTTAGTGAGGTTAGGAGCCCAAGCAGGGCTTGCATAATTCATCACTGAACGTATATGAGCCGTGTAGTGGCACAGGGGCTTACACGCCAAAATGGCCGTTTATGAGGTAACTTAGGTAAGTATGGCATCGCATTCAGCAAGTCTTCATCTATCGCATGGTACAACGTGTGAAAGGAAACTCGACCATCCAGCAGGGCTACAGAGGGTTGAGCGTGCTGTAACATATGCTGTAAAACTCTCCCATCAACTCCAGATCTACACACGGGCTTATGGACACGAGCGCACCGGCCAATGAGAGGCCGTCTTGCAGCCGCCCTTATTTTGATCCCGCTGCTCAACCAATCCTGTGCGTTCTACTGTCCCCGCCACAGCAGTCACACTTTCCATCCACACATACAACATTTTCCCAGGGTTACTCGCTTTTTTTTAGTGGTTTTGGTGGATAATACTTATCAGTATGGATACTACTAGTTCTGAAAGTGAAGTGGATACACCCGACCAGCCATTGAAACGACAAAGAAAGCCTGAGACATGGGCACAGACCATTAAAATAATAAAAAGAGACAGTGGGGACAATGACACCGACGACATCCTCGACTATTAATTCTCCCCCCTCCCTCCAAGCACATCTTTTATCCTTGGATTGTTGAGTACAGTGATGAGTATTATAAAAATAATCATAATGTCTCACATTCCAGGAAAGAAACATAAGGTAGTGACACAATATTAATATTTACAATACAGTATTTACAATAATTATTTACAATTAAAATTCAACAAATAGCCGTAATCATTAAACTCTAACAGCTTCCATATTTCTATGTAATTGTTCTTTTAATTAGGTTATTATACACCTATATGCATGTTGAAAATGCACAAACAAATGGGAGGGAAGTTTTTGTGATTTTATATATAATTGTGTTTTTATTTTCATGGATATAAAAATATATATATACCATTAAAAAGCCATTTCAAGGAGCTTTGTTTTCATATATTAGTCATCGGGTTTATCTTAACAATAATGCTGTGACCATTGAGCAACTTTAACCTTTAATTACTCAAAACTTATTGCTTGGCGCGTAAGCCCCTGTGCCACTACACGCCTCATATATTGTTTGTATACTGTGGTGGTGGTTTCTTTGTTGTGTCCAAATGTTGTATGGGCAAGTGACTTCAAGGCATTGAGTCTAGGTGTTAATTTATTTTTGATGTTTGTGATGTGTTGTTTAAATGACATTGATGTATGTTACACCAAGGATTTTGGGTGTGTGTGTGTGTGTGGTAGGGGAGTGTTGTCTATGGTGAGGTGTGGAATGTGACTGTGTTCTGCTGTCCAGTTTGTGAGAAGGGTCACTGTAGATTTGGCTGGGGCTTTTTTGGGTCTGTTTGTGGTGAACCATTCATGTAGTGTGTTGAGGTAAGGTTGGAGGATTTGTGTGGCTGTGTTTGCATTTTTGTGTGTGCATGTAAGTGTTATGTTGTCTGCATAGGAAGATATGTGTATTTGTTGTGTGTGGGGTGTGGGTATGTCATGCATGTATAGGTTGAAGAGTGTAGGAGACAAGACATCCTTGGGGGACACCATTTGTGAAGTTTCTGATGTTCGAGGACTGACCAGCAAAAGTAACATGTGCATATCTCTCTGCCAAGTAGTTTGCTAGCCATCATTTTGTGTTATTGTGCATGTTTGTGTTGAATATTTTGTTTGTGAGGTTGTGGCGGGGAATGGAATCAAAAGCTTTACTAATGTCTAGTGTGACAAGGAGTGTTCTATGTGGTGGCCTAGCTGAATTCATGCCATCAAAAACTCTCTGTGTGACGTCTGTAAGAAGAGTGTTTGTGGAGTATAGTGGCCTAAAACCATGTTGTGATGGGGCTAGGGGGGTGTGAGGTGTAACTAGTTGTAGTACCAGCCTTTCAGTGACTTTGGAGGGGGTGCAGAGGAGTGTGACTGGGCAGTGTGAGGAAGGTAATGTGGGGACTTTGTTGGGTTTGAGGATAGTGATGATACTGCCATGCTTCCAGATGTTGGGTATTATGTTGTGTGAGTAGCTGTAGTTTGATATCTTGGTGAGTGCTTGTATGCCTTGTGGTCCATTGTGTTTAAGGTGTATTTTCTTATGTTGTCTAGTCCACAGGCAGATGAGTGCTTGAGGTTGCTGATGATGTGCTTCGTCTGGTTGTAAGTGAAATGTGCGAAATCTGGGTCTGTGGGGAACTGTCTCTTACGTCGGATGATACGTCGGTCGTCACGATGAGGGTTTAGATGGCTGACATGTGAAAAGTGATTGATGAGAATGTTTGTTTGTTGTTTGTTTGAAGGTATGGTGTCTTGTTGTGATAGCAGCGTATGATCATGTAGTGTTGCTGTTGGAGAGTGTGATGCTGATTAGTGTTTTGTAGAGTTTGCTGGTGTTTGTTTTGTGATCAAGTGTTTGGAGATAACTATTCCAATTTAGTGTTTGCTGTTCTGATATTTTATTGTTTATCTGAGTGTTGAGTTCTTGTATCTGTTGTATGGTGTCATGCATATGTGGTGTTCGGAAGTGTCATTGTGTGTCCCGTTGTCTGATGAGGCCTTGAATTTCTGGTGTGAAATTGGGGTTGTGTCTTTTTTCTGTTGCCTCTAGCAATGTTTCTTTTGTCTGCGTTTTGTATAATTGTATTGAAAGTGTGCACAGCAGTGTTGATGTTTGCGATGGATGTACTGTTTAATGTTTCAAAGTGTTGTTCTGTTTCAGTTGTGAAGGCCTCCCAGTTGGCTCTTTTATAATTAGTGTAAGTGTGTCTGTGGCCAGCTGGGGTGATTCTGGTTTTGGTAGCGATGATGATCGGGAGGTGGCCAGAGCCAAGGGCTCTGGCCACTCTCCAGGAAGTTGTGTGGGCGAGGTTTGGGGAACAGAAGATGATGTCTGGGGATGATGGGAGGAAGAGGGCTTGGTGTGGGATATGGGTATTAATCATGGCTGTTTGATTTAAATCAGTCTAATTTAAATCATTGTTTTATGTTTACTGTACTTGTAAATGAAAGGGGAAAGAATGAAAACTAAAGCAAACGGCTTCTATGGTCAACTAGTGTATATCATTACCAGTAACCAACAAAACCATATACAGCGTTGTATATACTCTTATTCCAGATCATAATTAGGCACAAAAATTTCCACTTTTGTAATGATCACAGCCTTTTGCATTGTTCAGGAACAGCAAAAATTGAATGAATGGTTAACCACAGCCCTTTTTATTGTTCAGGAACAGCAAACATTAAATGAATGAAAAATCATAGCCTTTTGCACTGTTCATGAACTAATGAAAATATAGTCTTTTGTACCGTTCAGGGACAGTAAAAAATAATAAATTATCACAGCTTTTGTACTGATCAGGACCAGTAGAAATTATTTAGTGAATGATTTTCACAACATTTTCACTGTTTATGAGCAGTAAAAATTTGTAATTGAATAATTACAACTCTTTGTACTGTTCAGAATCAGGTCTACTTCAAATGCGTGAATGATTAGGCTTGCCACCTAACATTTTTTCTGCAATATACCAGTATTATCACTACAGCGAATTTGTGATTTCAAAACAGGAATCATTGAATGAAAATTTTACATACCATGGTGAAATATTCAGAAAAAACTGTGGGTCTTTCATTAAATGAAAATGTGTTTATATTGATAATCCAGTTTGTGACACTGGTGTTCTGATCAACAGTAATCATTTCCTCCACTGAATAGTTTAACATTTACAAATAACTATGTTCCACATACATGAGTAAGTCCACAAAGCAAGGGATCTGTCCAAAACACCTTGAACCCTTTCACTCCTGAACAGACATGCATTATCCTCAAGAAAATAACTAATTCAGTCAGCACAAGGCTGGATGACATGAGCAAGCTACATCAGAAACAATAAGAACCACACGGTATCCAGGACCTCACAGACAAAAGCAACTACAGTAATCCCTCAATTATTCGGACGCCCAGTATTCGGATGCATCACTGTTCGGACATCATGGGCTGTCTGACCCCCAAAATGCCCAAAAATTCGAAAAAATCCTTTAAAAAAATCCGATTTGGGGGGACCGCGTCAGTTTGAATTTCCCACGTGCACCGATAGGCTGTGTTTTCGCGCGTCGCGCCTCTCTGTCGGTCTCATTTCCCGCTCCGCTCCTGGCTCGTAAACACACTCTGAAAATGGCAGCTCAAGTGATTGGTTTTGTGGTGATGCCCTACCTCCTGCAGGGCTTGATGCTGCTCTTCACCTTCTTCATCATGTGTGTGATGATGGCCCCGCCACCTGAGAAGAGGAAGAAAGTGGTTCTGACTCTGGAGAAGAAGAGGGAGGTATTGGAGAAGGTGGACGCCAGGTGGCCGACATCACGGATCCTACTTGAATTCAACCTCCCTCGCTCCACTTTGTTTGATATCAAGAAGTCCCGAGACAAACTACAGCAGTACACAGCTGATTTCGCTTCGAAGACCAGACGAAACGTGGAGAGGAAGGTGACATTTACACCTAAGTATGCTGAGATTGAATAAATTCTCCAGGACTCGTCACTAGACCACACGGGAATTTACTGTTATGTACAGTGCAGTGAAGTGATGTGATGCAAGGTATGCGAAAGAAAACGTTGTGGAAAGTGCTTGTGAGAAGTGCTTGTGAGTGTAAAGTGCACCAGAAGTGTTAAGGTGTCAGGTGCAAGGTCTTACTGTCGGTCTGAGATGACCGAGCGGGTTATACATGAGGACGGCGGCATCATTCTCATAAGTACCTTAACTTCATCAAAATTCCTTGTTTTGTTCTTTCCATATCGTTAATCTCATGCATAAACTGTGTGAAAGATGATTTCCATAATGATTTTCATGTCTAACCTGTTTTCAGCATGCTGTCTATCTATCTATCTATTGCCGGACACCATAATCCCGTAAGGGGTGGCCATTTGACTGAGTTATTTATTTTACGGGGAGGGGCACTAACCCTCCACCAACCCACTTGTTGACACGTAGGGAGCACGTATGGTTTGGTTATATGGTTACCACCCAGCGTTGTAAATGGTTTCTTGGCTTACAGGAAACCATTTGGCTTGTCACTCAATGTAAAGCCACCTATAAAGGAAAGAAAAGCAGTAAGAAGTGACAGGAAAGATGGGAGAAATAGGAAGAGAGGAGGGCAGGCACACAAAAACAATGATAGAGGCTAAGGATGAAGTAGGCAGCACTACATCAAGTGAGTGGATGATGGTCGCCACCACCTACCACTATGGGTTAAAAAATTACCCTAAATGTTAATCATAATTTCCTGCTTTCAATTTAATTTTTTCATGCATGGTTTTTAAGTGCACCAGCTTTGAAAAAGGTGAATGCCATTGATTTGTGTGAAAGATGATTACTATAAAGATTTTCGTGTCTAACCTGTTTTCATCATTCTGTAAATGGGTTAAAAAATTACCCTAAATGTTAATCATAATTTCCTACTTTCAGTTTAATTTTTCATGCATGGTTTTTAAGTGCACCAGCTATGAAAAAGGTGAATGCCATTGATTTGTGTGCAAGATGATTACCATAAAGATTTTCATGTCTAACCTGTTTTCAGCATGCTGTAAATGGGTTAAAAAATTACCATAAATGTTAATCATAATTTCCTGCTTTCAATTTAATTTTTTCATGCATGGTTTTTAAGTGCACCAGCTATGAAAAAGGTGAATGCCAGTGAATTTCATGTCTGATCATAACCTAACCTAACCTAACCTAACCTAACCATTTTTCTGGTAACAATTTACATCATTTACTGTATTTGATGCTTTGTATCCAATAATTTAGAGCATAAAATGTGAGAAAAGATGATTTTCATGTCCGATACTTACTTATACTATGGTGGCAAGTTCTGAGCACCTATGCCTTCCTCACCTCTAAATCATCATTTTTTGGTTAAAATTCAATTAATTCATGCTTTTTGTGCATTATGTATGTGAAAAGGAACCTAAATAAGTGCTATACATGTCCGGTAGGGAGGTAGGAAGGTATTTTTCTGATTTAGGTTAGGTTAGGTTAGGGTCATGAATGACCGGTGCTGGAGCTTCAGGACCAATATTCGGACAAAACCACTGTCCGGACATGCCTTTGGCTCTATTACGTCGAATAGTGGAGGAATTACTATACTTGTATCTTGTATGCACACTGCAACATTCCCAACACATGGAAACAGGGCAATCACCCAAGTGAAACCAAAGAAAGACCCAACATAACCTTCCTCATACAGGCTCATAACACTCGGCTCACCATCAAAGATAATGGAACACCTGATTCTTAAAAATATCACACCCAAAATCCCCCTAGCACCATCACAACATTACTTTAGACACTGCCTTCCACAAGCACCAGTCGAGCAGGGCAGTACTTCCAAGGTGGATGGAAAGCTGATGACAGGGAGAGATGGTGCTCCCGTTTCATCAGCCCTCAGGACTTGTTCCTGACCATCCCCCTCTGCTGAACTTTTTCAGTGTCTCAGTAACACAGAGAGTAGGCCAGCATGCTCCCCAGTACAAGTTTCTCTAACTGTCAGCACTAAACTACATGCATGCTACACACTACACTTCCTTTTCAAAATTGTTAAAATGGGACGACTGTTAATCATGCCTCGGAGTCCCCAGGGGGGGGGACCATAAATGCCCCCCACCATCCGCCCCTCTCCCGATGACGACTCAGGGAGCTGCCTGGAACCACTGTCTGACTCACTCCTTCTTCATTTCTGTAACATTCGCGGCCTTTCCTCTTACTTTCGCTCTGTTGAGCACCACCTCTACTCCTCTAAACCTCACCTTCTCTTTCTCTCTGAGACTCAGCTGTCTGAGGCAACTGACAGCAAACCCTTTTCTGTATCCTCCTACTTTCTCTATTCTCATTTCAAAGCCAAAGGTGGCTCTTGTGTATATGTACGCAATGATCTATCTTGCTCTCGTGTTCCTGAACTTGATTCTTTTGAATTATCTACTCTCTAGCTTCGGCTTTCCTGTCATTTTCTGACTAAATATATCTGTGCTGTTTACTTATCTCCTAACTCTACTGACTATCAAAAATTCTTTGACTATCTTACTTCTACAATGGAACACATTCTATCCATTTCTCCTTTCTCTGAAATCTCCATTCTAGGAGATTTCAATGTTCACCACCACCTTTGGCTCTCCTCTCCTTTCACTGATCCACATGGTGAACAAGCCTTCATCTTTTCTATCCTTAATGACCTAGAGCAGCTTGTACAGCACCCTACCCGTGTCCCTGACCGCCTTGGAGAGAGTTCCAACATACTTGACCTTTTCCTAACAACTAATCCTTCTGCTTACACTGTTAATCTTTTCTCTCCGTTGGGCTCCTCCGATCATAACCTTATTACCTTAACCTGTCCTGTCGCTCCGGTGCAGCCTGTGGACCCTCCAAAGAAACGCCGCCTGTGGCACTTTGGAGCTGCAGATTGGGAGGCCCTCAGGCAGTACTTCTTTGATTTTCCTTGGAATGATTATTGCTTCCATGGCCGGGAGCCATCTGAGTGTGCCTTGCGCATTACGGAGGTTATTCTCTCGGGCATGGAAGCATACATTCCTTTCTCATATCCTCTGACTAATGCAAGAAAGCCTTGGTTTAACCATGCTTGTTCTAATGCTGTCTGCAACAAGGAGAGGGCCTTTAAAAGGTATCGGAGCCAACCCACCCCTGAATCACATCTTTTTTATATTTCTGCCCGGAATCGTGCTAAGTCTGTTCTTTGCTCAGCTAAAAATAATTTCATCCGTGCTAAATGTTCCCAACTCTCCAATTCGAATTCTTCTTGCTCCTTTTCGCACCTTATCAGAAACCTTTCTAACAACTTTACCTCATCATCCTTCCCTCCTCTTTTCTACTCTGATGGCTCTGTAGCTATTTCTTCTACTGATAAAGCAGATCTCTTCGCTCAGACTTTCTCCTCCAATTCTACCTTAGACGATTCCGGTGCTGTTCCTCCATCACTTCCCCCCTCAGACTTTCTCATGACTGGTATTAAAATTTCTTCAGCTGATGTATTTTCTGCCATCACTGGCCTCAATATTAACAAGGCATATGGACTTGATGGAGTCCCTTCTGTTGTCCTCAAAAACTGTGCTTCTGTGCTTACACCCTGCCTAGGTAAACTCTTTCGCCTTTGTCTCTCAACTGGTACCTTTCCTTCTTGCTGGAAGTTTGCTCTCATTCAGCTAGTCCCAAAGAAGGGTGACCATTCCCAACCCTCTAACTATCGTCCAATTGCTTTAACATCCTGTGTCTCAAAAGTTTTTGAATCAGTTCTTAACAGAAAAATTTTAAAGCAGCTTTCCTGTCACAACCTTCTTTCTGATCGTCAGTATGGGTTCCGTCAGGGACGCTCCACTGGCGATCTTCTCACCTACCTTTCAGACTCCTGGTCATCCTCCTTTTGGGACTTTGGCGAAAGCTTTGCATTGCACTTGACATCTCAAAGGCTTTCGATCAAGTCTGGCATAAATCTTTGATTTCCAAACTGCCCTCCTACTGTTTCTATCCTTCTGTCTGTGCCTTCATCTCTAGCTTCCTTTCTGGTTGTTCTGTACCTGCTGTTGTAGACGGCCATTGTTCTTCTCCTAGACCTATCAACAGTGGTGTTCCTCAGGGGTCTGTCCTATCACCAACTCTCTTCCTTTTATTCATCAATGACCTTCTAAGCTGTACATCTAACCCTATCCACTCATATTCTGATGATTCCACCCTTCACCTTTCCATTCGATTTCCGCAACGTCCTTCTCAGCAGTTACTTTAGCAAACAAGGGATGAGGCTATGGCACACCTAATGTCTGACTTGGCTTGTATCTCTGATTGGGGTAAAAATAATCTTGTTACAGTATTTTTAATGCATCAAAAACTCAGTTCTTACACTTATCAACCCGACAAAATCTTCCTCAGGATTACCCACTAATGTTTAATAATGTCCAGCTCAGTCCTGCAACATCCTTGAACATGCTTGGGGTTTCATTCTCTCAGGATTTGTCTTGGAAAGAACATATTACATCTCTTGTGAAATCTGCTTCCAATAGATTAGGTGTGCTGGCCCGACTCCGAGCTTTCTTTACCCCTGCACAGTTGTTGACCTTGTACACGGGTTTTACTCACCCGTGTATGGAGTACAACTCTCATGTGTGGGGAGGCTCCCCATATGCAGCTCTTCTCAATAGGGTGAAGTCAAAGGCTTTTCGTCTCATTAACTCTCCTCCTCTTACTGATTCTCTTCAACCTTTGTCTCTTTGCCTCACTGTTGCTTCTTTATCTCTCTTTTATCGCTACTTCAACGGTCACTGTTCCTCTGACCTGTCTGCTTGCATCCCTCCACCTCTACGACGAGCACGTAGTACCTGTCCAGCAACAAACTCTCATCCCTTTTCTGTCCAACTCTCTAATGCAGGAATTAACCGTTACTCCCAGTCCTTCATTTATGCAACTGGTCAACTCTGGAACTGTCTCCCTCTGTCTGTTTTGAAACGCAGTGTGTCCAGGCATCTCGAAATGAATGGATCTTGAATTTGGCTCTCTTTTGTATTGTTTTTACTTTTTCTTGGAAGGAACAGTATTCAGGCCCTGGCCTTTGGTTCCTTCTTCCTTGCATATATAAAAAAAAAAATATCACATAGAATGCTTCTGATGGTATCAACACCAAACAAACACAGCATACACTCCTCAAAACAATAGACATCAATGAAGATTTTTATGTCATCCCTAGATGCAATATAATAACTGCCAAACTCTACAACACTTTCAGGGAGACCCATATCACCTGATGGTGTGTAAACTATTGGGTCATTACCAGCAAGAAACTTCCCCATTGGTGTCCCACCGGCTCTTTTTCTCACCTATACTCTCCCGCCTTTAGCATACATGATGCACTCTCACCCAGTAGATTACAAACATTCCTTCATATTCAGATAGCACCACAATATCTACAAATTGCAGTGCACACAGCAAAAAATATACACCAGCACACTTTAGACACGTGTTGATGCAATCAGGCTGATGACTGCCCCACTTTAATCCATCACACTCATCTCAAAGCCCAATGGCAACCAGTTAGCCTAACCCTGTAATATCACACTATACAATATACAGGTGCCACATATCCCCTTCACTAAGATCCTTGGAATGACATGACAAGGGGCTCACCTTTGAGGACTACATACAGCACTGCACTAAACATCAAGAACAGGTGCACCCCCTGACTCAGTGCACTAAAGGAAATAACAGGGATGTACTCTAGAAAACAAAAGGAAACACCTTACTCTACAGACAGTACATGAGCTCACTGTACAATCACCAAAAAACATCTATAATATCATCCCTCCCCCCAACAAATCATCCCTAGTAATTATGAAACATCTACATATTCACTTTACATGCAGGACAATACATCACCTCAGTCAAAACCCTTCTACAAGCCCCCCTCCTGAAATCAACTCATCTGAACTACCCTTACCTCGAACAGATCAAGTTTCTAGCTAGGCTAAGATTAGGATACCATCCAGCTGTAGCATAAATTCAGGTTGGGTTGAACCACAGATGACATATTCCCCACTTGCAGAACTAGTCAACAGCCTAACACATAATGGAGTACTGTATACCACACGCCAATGTTAGACAAAATATGAGCGGGGTAGGGAACCTATGGGATAACCTCATAAAAGCAGCTGCTGGCCTACAGTTGACAGGTCTGCTTGGCTAACCAGACTGGGATTAAACAAGATAACAGAATGCTCATTTTTAAACATATACAGCTTAAAAAAAAGGGTATTTTTCAACAATTTAAACAGAACACATTCAACTGCATTTGGAGCAGAACCACAGGCAATAAATAAGCTTGCTGGCAAGCCTGGGCAAGTATGGTGTCACAGGTATGGTGGTACCACTATTTGAAGCCGGAACATTCCACCATCACCCTGCGCCCCTTGTTGGGTTGCTGACAGTGACAGAACACTGGAACTTTCTGCATCTTTGATGAAGCAGGCTGTCGGAGTTTCTCAGTCATGGGGAAGGCTGACATCCATCCATCTCGGAAACACTGAGCCAGGTGATGCCGCATGACAGGCTGGTCCCAGCTGCAGATGCTAGGATCCATACCCCAACACAGGGCATCTGTGACTGCAGTCAAAAACAGGCCACAATCTGTGCCATCTTTCTGGTTTTGCATATCTGGCCACTCCAAAGTCATGTGCTTCTCTTTCATGTACAGGAGGCAGCCAATCTGTTTCTTCAACTTAGAAGAGGTCTTGCCACGGTAAATGCGGTCATAAATGCAAACTGTCCTAGTACTGCACCTCAAATTTGAATGACAAACCCAATGGTTTGAGAACACATTTATGATTTGCATAAATGGTGAATCAGAGGTACCTACAAAAGTACAACCATAGTCTTACAAATAAGGCCATGTCCTGGAACCCATCAATTCTGGTGAACTCCTGGTTAAGGAGAGCTTGTGAATGGCTAATCTCCTCATCAGTTGGCCAACTGCTACTTGTGATGACTGAGCGCAATGTAGTTATTCGATCCTCTTGAGATATCACCCGAGAAACCCTCCTGATGGGCTGTTTCAAAGCTCCTCTAGACTTGGCAGCTGTGATCTTAACAATGGTAAGGTCTTGTGCGGCTCTCTTCCTGGCCAGTCTCTGAGCAGGAGTGGGTGTAATAAGAACAGGTGGTAAGCCCCATGAAGATACTTCAGCATCTATAGTTGCTGATGCAGGAGGAAGGTCACATGGAGGCACAGTAGTGTGTTATGTTTTCAACACAGAAAAAAGGTCAGATCGAGGCTGTTGAGTGTTCCATATCTAATGTAAGAGGAAGGTCAAGCGGAGGCCAGTGGTGTGTCCTATTTTGGATGCAAGAGGAAGGTCACAAGGAGACACAGAAGAGGATTCCCATTCTGATGTGAAGGAAAGCCAAAGGGAGAGGCAGGCAAGGATTCCTTTTCTGAAGCAGGAGGAAGGCCACAAGAAGGTACAGCAGGAGATTCAGTTTCTGACACTGACGAGGCAGTAGCAGGGAAGTGTTTGTAAGATTTTAGCTGGACATAAGGAACCTCTTCAATCGGGGGTTTGTTATGATCCTGAGGTTGCAATTCTACCCTCTAGTGACTGCTGATGCTTAAGATTTTGTATGGTCCAAGCCACTTTGGAGCCATCTGGTCCCCTTTTTTTCCAACATTTTATATATCATGGCACAGGACAAGATCACGGGACTTTAAATCAAGCACCTTCTTCCCTTTGGCAGCCTGCTTTTGATACTGTTTCATCCGACATTTCTGAGTATGCTCAGTGTTGGCAAGAACCTGAGTGTGAAGCTGCTGAGTGGACTGGGACATGCTTTCCACAATGGTCTGATAATCCTTCTCAGTCACGTCATCTGGATACAGAGTTTCAGGTTCACAGTCCTCCTAAGGCAATATGGATAACACTAGACATGGTTGTCTGTTGAACGTGAGATAGAAACATGTGAATTTTGTGCTGGCTTGCCTCTGCAAGCGAACAGAGTACGCTACCTCCTCCAAGTAAAGGTTCCAGTCATCCTGCTTCTCATTCACCAGTTTAGCACTATGGTTCTTGAGAGTCTGGTCTGTTCGTTCATCCAGACCACTGCAGTGTGGGTGGTATGCGCTGGTGACAAGGCGCTGGATACTGTACTGACAGGCAAGGGACTCACTCATTATGTTAACAAATTCCTTACCCCTGTCAGAAAAGATCTTTTCAGGAGGACCCCATCAGTAGATGAAGCTGTGGACCGCACTACACACCTCTTCAGTGGACTTTGATCTCAGGGGAAATGAATCGACAAACTTTGTGAAATAGTCTGTCAGTGTTACAAAAAACCTGTATCCCTCTTCAGTTTCTTTTAGGAGGCCGATCAAGGCCATGCCAACCATGTACATGAGACTTTTGACTTTAATTGGCTTAAGCTGTGGGTCTTGAATATGCAGGGTCTCTTTGTACTGGCAAGCATTACGGCATGAGATTTGAAATAGCATACATTATTCAAAAGCTGCGAATGGGAAGAGATTTGTGGAAGGAAGAGTGTAAAGGCCAGTACTGGTATATAATATGCAATATTTAAAAAAAATGAATGATCTCATTAAATTATCAAATCAAATCTAACAGATGAAATACAATTTCTGAAGAAAAATATTTTCCTATCCACTTACTCAAAACATTTATTCTGTGTCTCTGCACTGTATTCACCCCTGAATCCAACTGTGTAGTTTTCAATGAAGTATTACTATCTTAAGACTTTGGTGGTACCTTTTAAACTTTATATAACACAGACCCATTGAACTGAAGACAATAAACTATAAGAGCCCACCATCCAGGCACTTTTTACAAAAATGTGTTTGAGTTGGTGTAGGCTTGACATGCCCATTGCTTGAGGTCCATCAGTTCTCTTACATACCATACACCTCCACTTACCATTTGGGCACTACTACCCACCATCCATACTGAATACATGCTTGGGCTGTCTGATACAGGACTGGTGTACTTGTTCTGGTATTAGCAGGGGTATTTTTATGACATCACCGTGTTTAACATCCACTTTTAACGAAATTCAAATCCTTTAAACTGTACCCTGCCCCAGCTGGGGTTGAAACACATGTCCACTGGCACAGTGGACTGGCACAATGGCTATCAAATCTGCCACTGAAATGCTTGCTGTAGTGCTGCCTATTATTCCCCTCTCTTTCACAATATTTTTTGTCTGCCCTCCTTCCATCCTGTCACTTTTTATTACTCTTCTTTCCTTCTAGGTGACTCAACACTAAATGACAAGTGTATATCCTGTATCAACACTAATTCGTTGGGAAGAACTCATGATAATTCCCCCGCCAACATAATGGAACATCCATCCACCATCCAATCCCATACCGCCCCATGAGGAGTGTAGGAGCCTGGGGCTGGGCAAATTGATCTTGACATTTAAGATGAGAGTGACCAGCCTCACTCATCCCTGAGTGGCATTATGTGAGCAATAAACCCCAACCACCCCTTGGATATAAAACTACACCGGCTCAATCCAACTGGAGGGCCTTCATTACCCACTGAACCACCAGGCGTGATAATTTGATTATATGTTACCATCCAGCATAGCAAATGATTTCCTGGTGTATGGGAAACCATTTGGCTTGTCACTTAGTGTAGAGTCACCCATAGGCAGAAGGTAGAGGAAAGAGTAAAGGAAAGAAAGACAAAGAGGGAGTGTAAAGTTGCCCATAGGCAGAGGGAAGAGGAATGAAGGAAAGAAAGACAGAAGAGGAAGGAAGGCAGGGAGGAAAGGGCAGACACCCAAAGCAGCACTACATTGAGTGAGTGGATGGTGAGTGCCCCCACCTACCACAATACTGGAACAGCCCTAATAAAATTATATCCTAATACACAACATACCCAATCTTGAACATCCTCTTGCATTCCCCTCTACCAGTGGCGCTGACTGATCTTGGTGCCGGCGTTGTTGATGCCTGTATGACCAGCACTTTGTGATGAGAGACAAGCTTGTAGAACGTCATCTCTCTCTCTCTCTCTCTGCTGTGGGGGTGATGACCCGCAGCTGTCGCCCAGATGTGCTGTAGCAGAAAGATGAACCCTGTACTATGTACTGTCCCTTAGATGTACCCTTGACCACAGCCCTTTTTGTCTTCATGTTAAGACCAGGAGTGAATGTGCTTGTGGTCAGAAAATGGTGAATATTTCCAACATACCACATGGGCCTTGAACCTCTTGGACCTTTGGTCAGCAACTGAAATAGTAGACTCTGTTGGAGACCATGTTTTCACCTGTCATCTGAAATTCCATTAAAGGGTGCAACAGTGATCAAGAATCTAACGGCAAACACACCAAGCAAATTTGAACATTCTGTACATCAACACTAACTTCTGTGTTTTTATTTTTACCTTACATCACATGAACATGCCATCTGTTGGTTTTGAGGTATCTATGCATTAAAAAAAAAATTAAAAAATGAATATCATCTTGTAAGTGTAAATCTGGAGCATGAAAAAGAAGTGAAATAAGCAATTGTAAGAATGGGCTTTTGGTTATAATGAATTTGATTTCAACCCAGTTACTACACTGCAGAGGGGTTTTGCTGTATTGTTATAATCCAAGACTCACTGTTTATCACACCTGCACGTGGCTGTAATCTGGGGAAAATAAGAATTGCATCTTGCAGTGTATAGGTCAGTTTAAGAGCATATAAGTAGTCCCATTTATGTAAAATGCTGTGAGTGGCTTCATGACAGACATGAAGAGGCTACTGCCCCATCCTCTGATCATGGCACCATGCGATGTTTGTAACACCATGGCACAGGTAGATAACGCAAATGTTGAATTGAATATAGCAAACATTATGCATTATCTCAGTCAGGTGCTGGTGTTTTCATTCCAGTTTTTTTTGGTATGAAGAGTAAATTGTTTATATTTCTCGTTTAGGCCCAGAGTCAGCCATTTAACAGGTGTAGGTGTATCAAAATGCCAGTAATTAATGCCATCCATGTATTTTGGAGGGCTGATGCTGTTTATCAACAAGCTCTGAATTATTTTGGTAAAGTTAGTTTGGAGAATTAGAGCTACAAATACAGTTTTTTTGACAAATGTTTATTGATGTGGTAAATTAATTGTTTCATAGAAATACCCGTGCAAGCATGAAAATTTCTCATTCCAAAGAATTTTGATTTTTTTTTGTGTATAATTTTAGTTGACATTTATACATTTCATTTTGTTTTATTTTTTTTATAGACCCTCATCTTCCCCACCAGTGAGTGAAATAGACAAAAAAATTGAGAGAAAAAATCTCAAACTGTTTGGTGAAGATCATCAAGCCAAATCCCAAACCTAAGCCAACCTTGATTTTAATTGACATTTCTGCCACATTTCAGTTTTTTTTTTTTAATAGACCCCCCCCATCTCCCCCTCCAGAGAGTGAAAAAAAAATAGGAAAATCACAAACTACTGTATTAGGTGACGAAAATCAAGCCAAATACCAAACCTAACCCAGTCCTAACTTATTTCTATGATAGACACACAAGGCCTTGTTTGTTGGTAACCCTATCAGACCATTATCCATCTGAAACACTTTCTGACCTAGCCCTGGATGCCCATACAGTCCATATATAAAAAAAAAAAAATAGGACTGGCATTTCAAGCATTAACCGAACTTGAACCTATCGTAAAAATCATTTGTTGCTTGCTGGCTTGTCTGTGGCGTAGTGAGGCAGGCAATAGTCTGTCTATAGCCAGATGCCTTATTCCCTTACAAGGTGGCCACAAACAAATCGCCTCCATGTCGCCCTGTCCTTGCCATTATGTTGCCCTCCTCCCCAACTCACATTTATTGATGCTTTGATGCATTGTGGACACCAAGCACACTTGAGTAGAAGGCCACAGCATCATAAAATTGGTGTATTCTTTGCCATTTTTGTGGAGTTGAGCCACATTTTTGTAAAACTCAAAGTCTCAGTTCATACCCATTGATTCCCATTCCTCTGTTATGAATGCAAAATATTCTTTCACTGTTTCTGGGTCCTTCCTCACCCCATTCTTAGGTGGGAATTAGTATTTGATGATGATGCAAGTGTAAATATGTAACAGTCCCATTTCAGATGCTGGTGGTGCAGTTGGTATTGTGCTTGGATTATGCTGCAGCCTACATCTGCGGCCTACACGATGCGATCTACACCTGCAGTCTACACGATGTGATCTGCACCTGCAGCCAACATGCTGGAGCTGATACACTATGGCCTACACGCTGCAGCCTACACACTGCGGTTCAAGTCCAAGAGATGGCCAGAGTTTTTTCTGCCAACTAATGCTACCAGGGGCATAGGTTAGTCCCCTATCCTTAAATATTCTGGAGTAACAGTAACCTGGCCTAGGGATCCTGCTCTCCAAAAGAGGCAGATGGGATTTTCATATCATTTATAAAGGCTTCGACATCCTCACGTGCTTCAGCTTTAGTCACCTAATGGCAGCCCTCCACACTGCTGGATCTCTGGCAGCCTCCCAGTCCAGTGCCTTATCCTGAAGTCAGTGTTCTCATCCCATTTTTTTTTCTTTTTTTTTTTCCCTTCCAACCCTTCCCCCAGTGTTCACACTTCTCGCCTTCCACACCCAGTTGTATATCCAGTCAATTGCTGAACACAGTTAAGGTCTTTACTTGCACCATTTCCCTTCCTACTTCCACCACTTCTTGACTTGTCACAGTTTGGATATGATCTGCTTTATTTTAAACATATTCACTTATTTTTTTTTCACATTTCCTCACTACCGGCTCAGCCATTTTCATATAACAATCATGCACTAATCCTTCAGACCATCCCTGTGAGAGCCATGTTATTGGAAGCACGTAGTCTGGTAAACTGCAGAGAGAATGTGTGTGTGTGTGTGTGTGTGTACTCTTACCTAATTGTTTTTACCCAATTGTATCTTTACAGGAATGAGTCAAGCTTGTACTGTCCTGCGTATTAAACCATTTTTATGATACATATCCTTAAATTAATGAATTGTTTTGGCACACATTACTTCATTCGGCAGTGCAGTCACTGATCAGCTGCCCTATTTGGGAAATTGAATTTCCTTGTGTCTTTATCGCCCCCTTTTTTTTTTTACAGTTTTTTCCAAGGTCCCTTTTCTGTTGCTTTCCCATAGGTTGTATATTCATTTATGTCTATTTTCTCTTTTCCTGAGATGCATTTATATAGCATAATCATGTCTCCTCTTTTCCTTCTCTCCTGTAGTGTTGGTAGATTCAATTTATTTAGTTGTGTGTGTGTGTGTGTGTGTATTTACCTATTTGTATTTACCTATTTGTAGTATACAGGAATTGAGCTAAGCTCGTGTTGTCCCGTCTCCATATCTACATTCATCTAATCTAGTTTTAAATACATGAATGTTTTTCGCCTGCACCACCTCTTCGTCTAAGTCATTCCAAATACTTATGCTTCTATTCGGGAAACTGAACTTTTTGAGATCATTAAGACATCTACTTTTCCTCAACTTGAAGCCATGACCTCTTGTTCTTCCATCATCCAACACAAAAAGATCCTCTCTATCCACCCTTTCCAATTCTCTTACATTTCTAAATATCGTGATCAAGTCACCTCTTTCCCTTCTCTCGTGCAATGTTGGTAACTTCAGTTTTTCCAATCTCTCCTCGTAGGTGAGTTCCCTTAAACACGGTATCATCTTCGTTGCCATCCGTTGGACCCTTTCTAGTTTATCAATATGCTTCTTCAAATGAGGTGACCATACCACCGCCACATACTCTAGTCTTGGTCTTATCATGGTCACTATCAACTCCCTCAACATATCTTCATCCATATAATTAAAAGCCACTCTCATGTTGGTCAGTAATCCATAAGTTCCCCCAATAATTTTGTTTATATGCTTTTCTGGTGACAAGTCATCCCGAATAATCACTCCCAAATCTTTCTCATCCTTTCTTTTACTAATCATCTCATTGCCCATTTTATATGTCCAGTGTGGTCTTCTTTCACTTATACCCATTTCTAATACATGACACTTCTTGGCATTAAAGTCCATTTTCCAAGTCTGGCTCCAGCTGTGTATTTTGTCCAAGTCCTCTTGCAGTTCTTTACAACTATCAATACATTTAATATGTTTCATAATTTTAGCATCATCTGCAAACATACTCATGTAACTATTCAAACCCTCTGGCAAATCATTTACATATATCAGAAACATTACTGGGGCCAGGACAGAGCCCTGGGGTACTCCACTAGTCACATTTCTCCATTGTGATACCTTGTCTCTTATTACTGTTCTCATCTGCCTTCCTATCAAATAATCTCCCATCCACTTTAATAGTTTCCCATGCACCCCTCCAAATGTCCTCAACTTCCACAGTAGTCTCTTATAGGGTACCCTGTCAAATGCTTTCTTAAGATCCAGATAGACACAGTCTGCCCATCCCTCTCTCTCCTGTATGACATCTGTTACCCTACTGTAGAAACTTAGTAGGTTAGTAATACATGATCTTCCTTCCCTAAAACCAAACTGTCTTGGTGTTATCACTTCATTTTCTTCTAAATACTTTATCCATCTTTTTCTAATAACTTTCTCACAGATTTTACAAACAATACTAGTAAGTGACACAGGTCTATAATTAAGTGGATCCTCCCTATCTCCTCCCTTAAAGATTGGCACAATACTTGCTCTTTTCCAATCTTTAGGTAACTGTCCCTTTTCAAGCGAGGTTTTGATAATGACATAAACTGGCCACACTAACTGGTCGGCACATTCCTTCAGGATCCATCCAGCCACACCATCTGGTCCCATTGCTTTTCTCACATCCAAATCCTTCATCAGCTGTAGCACCTCATCCATGTCAACTGTAATTTCGGTCATTCTCGTCAGCCTGGGTTCCATTTCAGGCTCCCTAAATTCGTCTTCCAATACATAAACTGACTGTAGCTTGTTGTTCATTATTTCACACAAGTCTTCCTCTCTTTCGTATGTTTCATCTCCATCCCTCAGTCGTATTATAGTGTCCTTAACTTTCATTTTGCCATTTACAAACCTATAAAATAGTTTTGGCTCTTTTTTACAGTGAGATACAATATCTTTTTCGTATTTCCTTTCCTCTTCTCTCCGTATCCTTACATATTCATTTCTAACCTGCTTGTACTCCTCCCAGGCCCTTTCACTATACCTTCTTCTCACTTTCTTCCATGCTTTTTTTCTTGCCTCTTGTGCCATCCTACATCTGTTGTTAAACCATTCTTTCTTCCTTTCCATAGCTGCAGAAAATTTTGGGACATACTTAGTAACTCCTGTTTTATATACTTCTATCAAAAACTCATATTTCTCATCAACATTTGTGATCATATTCATTTTACTCCATTCTACATTTTGGAAAAAGTTTCTCAGGGAAGCAAAGTCTGCCTTCCCATAATTGTATCTATTTTCTCTGTGTTTTTCATCTCTTTCTCCTTCCCTCACTCCTACCACATCCATCTCAATTACCAGATGATCACTTTTACCAAAGGGGCACTGGTAGGTTATGTTCCTCACATCATTTGGGTCCTTTGTGAATAATAGGTCAAGCCTGGATGGTTCATCAACACCCCTAATTCTTGTGTTTTCTTTGATCAACTGGGTTAACATGTTTTCCATCATCAATTCCATTAATTTATTTCCCCATGATTCTTCATTGTTCCCAGCATCCATACTTTCCCAATCAACTTCTCTACAGTTAAAATCTCCCATTAATATTATTCTATTTCTTCGTTCAATTAACATTTCTAGCCTAATAATGGATTCACTTATTAACTGTTCGTAATCTTCCTTTGTCCATGCCCTAGTTTTGGGGGGCATATAAAAAACTATTACATCCGTTTTTTCTCCATAATTGTCCTCTATTTCAACTCCCAAAAGTTCAGCCTTAGTATTTTCAATTTCTATATTCTTTACTCTTAGGTCATTATGGGTTAATATCACTATTCCTCCCCCAAATTTGCCTTCTCTGTCCTTCCTCCAAATCTTATAATTATTCCAGCCAAATAATTTTATATCGACATCTCGGGGCAATTTAGTCTCTACTAGGCAAACAATTTCAGGTTTATTTTCATTTAAGTAGTCTCCAATTTCCCCTTTCTTAGATATTAATCCATCTACGTTACTATACATGATGCTCAGATTTGCTGCACTGTTGTTATCTTTACTCGTTCTTCTCTTTTTCATATTCATATCCATCCCCTTTGTTTCCTTCACGTCTAGTTCTTCACATACCACTTCCTTGCCTTCATATCCATCACTCTCCAAAAAAAAGTTTTACGTTCTTCCTCTGTCCTCCTGTCATTTTTTTCCTTTACTTGGTCCTTCAAAGATTTTAAGACTTCTCTTTCTTCTTCATTCAAGTCTTTTCTTACTATAATATTTTCCATTCCTGCCTCTTTACTTAGTTTCCAGGTCACCTTAAGTATGTCATTTACAACACTTTCTGAAGACATCTTAACTCTCATTGGTCTTGCTTCCCCTTTCTTATATGGCCCTATCCTCCTTACTTCCTCAATTTCTTTTTCCCACTTGTTTCCTTCGGGATCGATCTTGTCCAATATTTGCCTCACCTGATTTGAGTCTCTCTCGAGTCTCACAGACCTAACTTTTTCTTCTTCCTCCCTGTTTCCAAATATTATCACACATCTGTTCCTTTCTACTGTTTCTCTCACTATTTTCTCTTTTTTCTTCAATATTTTCACTACATTTTCTTCCATTTTTTTCTTGTTCATTTCCCTTTCTTCCTGAATAATTTCCCTTAAACTGACTACTTCTTTCTGTTCTTCTTCCACATGTGCCCATTTTGCCTTTTGCTCTTCTAACACACTACTTACCTTCTCTGTTTGGTTACTGCTTTCATCTAGTTTTCTCCGTAATTCAATATTTTCTCGTTTTAAATTCTGGATCTCCTGGTTCGCTGTCTCATTGGCCTGGATCAAACTCTGTATAGTATTTTCGGTCTTTTCAGGCATGTCTCTTGATACTAGATCCTCCACTTTCTTTTCTAGACCACTGATTCTCATAATCAATGTTTTAACCAGGTCCATTACATTTGTTTCACTGTCAAATCCTGGGAATTCCGGTTCTCGAGTGTTTACAAGGTCGGCCATCTTTAAGGTCGGTTACAGTACTAAACTGAACAGCTGTTCCCAAAATTCCTATAAAAACATTCATGTATACTTAATGACAACTGTTCTTTACATTTTTGATAGACTATAATAACTTGCAATACTTAAAATTATTAACAAGACTGGAGACAGGACAATTCCTGAAAACTACTTAGGGTTTGTTGAGGCGGTTTGAAACACGTCTTCTCGCTGAGGGTGCCACTCCGTGTGTGTGTGTGTGTGTGTGTGTGCACTTATGAAAATATATCACTGAATTTTGGTAACTTCAGCTTCTCCATCCTGTCCTCTCAATACAGCTCTGTGAAGCTTAGTAACCTTTTGCTTGAGTGTACCAGTGTGAGGGAGGGTGCCATCAATGCCTCTGCGGGTTTAGAGAGAGAGAGAGAGGCAGAAGATGGCATATACC
>JAGKTI010013633.1:0-22747 GCA_018397915.1 Birgus latro
GTGTGTGTGTGTGTGTGTGTGTGTGTGTGAAGAAAATAACTAGAAAAGTTTACATCTGACTTTAACCAAACTTGATGGAGGCGTTGCGGGTCTACCCATGAGCAAAGTAACTCTTTCTTGGATAAATGTCAAACATCAAGGCCACACGGCAAGGTCTAAGTTCGACCCGTGTGCATGTGTTAACAAAATAATTATAACAGTTCTTAATTTATTTGAATCAAACCTCGTGGATGAGTTGAGGATCACCCAAGAGGTTGACCTATTGATTTCAAGGACAAAATGTCAAAATTAAGGTCACATGGCAAGGTCAACTTAAAAAGTTCTTATCCGATTTAGACTATTTCCGTGGAGATTTAGGTAAAACAGGGATAGAGAGATTCGATTTTGAAAAGGTCAAGGGGAAATGTCAAAGTTGAAGGTCACTGGGCAAAGTCAACTTAAACAGTTCTTATCTGATTTGGGTCAAAGTTGATGGAAGGGTTAATGATTAGGCAAGAATGAAGTAATACGATATTGAGAGTAATCTGTCGAAGGTCAGGGTTACAAGACAAAGTCAGATATTCTGCCCTTAGACCAGTTGGTGGACGCGTGTCTTGCACATTTTTTTTTTTTTGTTATCCCTTGACGAACTTGTTAACTCTGAAGAAACCTGCTGTAGTGACGGGGTTAGAGACACGTTCCAGCAACACCATCACAACCTTATTTCTCTTCCTAAGCTGAATAAAATCGTCTGAAAAGAACAAGTATGAAATTAACCCTCCAAGAGCCAGGGTTTCTGCACGTGGGATTTTGCGGGACAGGTACTTAGCGTGCCGCCCTCTGCCTACCGACTCAGTCACAAAGCTCGTAGGTGCAAATTTTAGGGTTCCCTCCTCAATTAAATATTAAAAATGACCCACACCGTCACCCCTGGGTAACACTGGCTTCTAGGAGGCCAAAAATATGTCATCGGCAGAACGGTTAAGATTACTGATATGTCGTCGCCATAGAGTAGCAGGGTCCTGGGCTGGTCTGGTTAAAAAGCTTCCCTCTACCTTCCCCAATCCTTTCACTGACACGATTATTCTCTGCTGTGCAAAAGCGTTTGCTGTTAACTCAAGTAAAATTCTGAAGTGAAGAAGTGAAGAATGTGGTGTGGAAAACAAGGCTGTCAAGGGAAAAAATACGAGTATAAATACTTTGAGGCAGTTCGCTCATATGAGAAGTGAGACTGACTAGGAAACGTAAGAGAGTGGAATGGCTGGAAGGAAAGACGGTGAACAAGTCGAAGAGACAGAGTGGCATAGTGTGTATGAGGGATGGTTGTATGACGAGGGAAGAAGAGTCGTTCCTGCGTAAGCACAGTTTGCCTGGAGGTCCTTTTTGTACAAGGCCGCCCCTCACAGGATGTGGCGTCGGACAGTGCACTGATAAGCAGATAAAGATATCTTCATCTCATGTAAAATTAAAGAGCCAAAGGCTGGAAATCCGCAAAAACTATCCCATTTAAGGCTGAAAAAAGAAAACGACTACAAAAGTTTGTTCATTTCAAGATGACTGGGCACAATGCGCATAACCCCTTCATTCCCATGATTTATTTTTCAAATTATCATTACCACCAGCAGAAGATTTTATTCAGTTTAGGGAGAAACGTCAGGTGGTGAAGGGGGTACAGTATGTGGAGACTGTTTCTAACTCCGTCACTGCAGATGGTCTCAACGCTTAGCGAGAACGTCTGCAGGTAGCAATAAGACAGTGTAAAATTACGTCATCGGTTTCAGTGGTTAAAATATCAGGGTCACAAGCAGAGGATGAGACAACTGAGGATGACACTACCACATACGACCAACTCTGTAGATGATGGATTGAGACTTTGAAAATACGGGTACCTGTTAACTCTTGCATTACCGTGCCTGGGAGACAAGGGTTACGTAACTAGAAGGGCGCTGTGTGCACGTCTTGTTGGGAATGGAAAGCAAGCAGAGAGTACAGAGGAACCGCATCCACGAAATAGCGACAGCAGAGATAAAGATGCAACACTGAAGCAAAGACAGTACAACCAAAGAAGTCAGTGAAAGATGGGGAATTCGTGAGATGAAGACACCTTGATCCCCCTACCCTGCTGAGAAGTGCTATCACCGTATATGGTGAGGTCCCCACGCAAGAGAGCTGTTACTCCACTACGGGTTGTAGCCTAGGTGGTGGCAACCATCATCCACCCACCTGATGTAGTGCTGCCTACTTCTTCCTTCACCTATAACATTGTCTTTCTGTATCTACCCTCCTCTCTTCCTCTTTCTCCTATCCTTCCTGTCACTTTTAATTACTCTTCTTTCCATTTCAGGTGGCTCTACACTGAGTGACAAGAGCAACTGTTTCTTGTAACCTAGGAAATCATTTACAATGCTGGGTGGCAACCATATAACCAAATAGCGGGGTGATGTGGAGCCTACTATGGTGCCTTTGTTAACTGGGTGGAGAGACGCAATACGGCGTCCCTCCAGGAACCAAACCTCCACACTCTTCCCCGTGCCTCGCTGTGGTGAGGGTCTATCCACCGCAAGGGAACATCGGTTCATTGCACGGGACGGCCCTCCAGGAGCGGTTGCATGCCTGCTGTTGATGGGTCTGCTCTGCCACAGACCGGGGTTTATCAACAACAACTCCACATAGGAGAAAATAAGACCACCATACAGATACATCAAGGATACTGAGAGACAGTGATGGACTGGGTTACATGTTATTGGCAGTAAGGGAGTTACATGAGAGACTGGCGAGATAACACATGCAGAGACCGAGTTTGACGTATTTGAAACAATGAAAGTTTTTCGATCCCTTTGAAAATAAATATCCATCCATCCATCAATCCATCATCCAATCCTATGTTGCCCCATGAGGAGCGTAGGAGCTCGAGGCCAGGCAGGTTGGTCCTGACATTTAAGATGAGAGTGACCAGCGTCACTCATCCCTGAGTGGCATTATGTGAGCAATAAACCCCAATCACTCCTTGGATATAAACCTGCACAGGCTCAATCCGATTTGAGAGCTTTAATTCCCCACTAAACCACCAGGCGCCATAATTTGGTTATATGGTTACCACCCAGTGTAGTAAATGGTTTCCTGGTGTACAGGAAACCATTTGGCTTGTTACTCATTGTAGAGTCACCCATAGGCAGAAGGAAGATGAAAGAATAAAGGAAGGAAAACAGAAGAGGGAGTCTAAAGTCATCCGTAGGCAGAAAGAAGAGGAAAGAATGAAGAAAAGACAGAAGAGTAAGGAAGAGAGGAAAAGGCAGACACCCAACACAGAACTACATCGAGTGAGTGGATGGTGAGGGCCCCACCTACCACATATACTTATCAAAAATGTGTGCCACAGCCTCATCCAGTGACTGTTGTGGTGTCCGCTATGATGGAGGCTGTGGGAAAGCACGTGAAGAAACGAAGAATAATCAACGTATGAGCTGAGAGGAATAAATGCACAACTCACATTACCGATGAACAGGATACAGTGAAAGTGCAGGTTGCTGAGGAAACAGAAAATGTGAAAACTGAGAGGGAAAGTGGTCGTCTACAACAGAAACAAAAGGGAACGTACTTACTCTCGAAATTTTTCACTGCTCGTCCGTATGGCATTACTAACCCATAATAAAGCTTTCTCCGGCTGATACCCTCAGACCGACGACCCACGTACACCGATTTCGGCAAGTTTTAAAATCGGCAAGAACTTGTAACAACACTATTTGTGTGATTTGATGTAACAGTTCTCGTCTAATTCAGGAGAATAGCCATTCAGAAGAAAGACACGACCAGCACATTAGAGTCGAGAAACTTACCAGAATACTCGAAATATTTAGACAATATTACAGGAAGATTTCTTAATGAGTGAGCTGCTTGAACAGTACCCTATTTAAACCCACCTGGCGTCTTCAAGTGAGTACCAGCAATAATATACATGAGCTCTTCCCCACAGCTAATCTTTCTACTTACATTGTCAGTCTTCTCCCTCCACCTGACAGAGTGTGTCCTGTCTGTGACCTGTTCTCTAAGTCCAGTAAGGCCCCTGGACCATCCAAGAACCAATATTTGTGACAATACCGTGTTGCCGAGTGGGCGACAAGCAGGCAGCATTTCTCTGACATTCCATGAAGGTACCATCAGCTTCTATGCTCAAGAGCTCCCCAATATGCAACATGTATTAAAGACGCTATCCACTCAGGGAATGAAGGCATACAATTCTTTCTCATACCCTCAGACTAATGCCGAAAGGCTTTGGTTTTGCCACACTTGCTCTATTGCTATCCACAAAAAAGGATGCCTGTAAAAAGATACACCCACCATTGCCAGCATAACTCTTGAATCAGGCGCACTTCATGTTTTACTACTGCTGTTCAAAATCAGCTTTTTGGTTTGGATGAAAACCACTCCATCATTTCTAAATGCAATGATCTTTCATGATCTACTTCCCCATGTTTCTGGACTCTAAGACAAAAATCTCTCCAATAATGGCACTCATTCCTTTTTTAGTCGTCTTTTCCACATGGATAACTGTCCGTCTAACTTGTGGCTCTCCTCCACTCTGAACGATTGCGGTGCTGTTCCTCCATCTCCTCCGGCCTCCGACTATTTCATAACCGGTATTAAACCTTCTTTTAAAGATGTACTGTGTGCCTTCTTTGGTGTCAGTACAAAAAGGTGAGGTCAAGCTGTTTTCTTGTTGTCTCCATAAGTTTTCCTGTCACAGTATTACATCGCTTTATCGTTATTATCGCTATTACAATGGATACGATTAGTCTGAACTTTCGGCTCACATGCCCTCCACTTTACAGCATGAAACCAACAGCCGTCTCTTCCCACAATTTCTTTTTTTTTCTTTTTTTTCTGTCCAAGACTCTAAAGATAGAGATATACCGGTATTGTCAGTTTACTATACTGTACTTTAGCACTCCACTCTACACTAAGCACAACCACTCCAGCACCCCACGCACACTGCTACACACAACGCCAGGTGCTGACGAGGGGCCTATAAGTGGTGGCGCTGAGCACCCCGGTTGGAACACCTGAGGCATCCCCTTGGCAGCCAAACGCCCTCCTCTTTCCCTGAGCCTGGCCGTGGGGAAGGACCCTCGTACGACCATGGTGAGATGCCGTTCACCACAAGGGGGTGCTGGTTCCCAACATCCTGTATGTACTGCACTGTACTAGAATTGTAGGACGGCCCTACAGAAAAAGTTGCTTGCCTGTGGTCGATAGGTCTACTTGGCCAGACAGACCGGGGTTAAGCAATAACAACAACAACCTTAGCTGTCACAAAGAAGAGTGACCAATCCCAACCCTCTAACTATCGTCCAATAGCTTTAACATCCTGTGCTTCAAAGTTTTTGAGTCTATTCTAACATAAAAATTTCAAAGCACATTTCCTATCAGCCAGAAAGCGTCTTTTTGATCGTCAGTATGAGTTCCGCCAGGGGCGCTCCACTGGCGATCTTCTCACCTATCTTTCATACTCCTGGTCATCCTCCTTTCGAAACTTTGGCGAAAGCTTTGCCATTGCACTTGAAGTATCAAAGGCTTTTGATCGACTCTGGCATGAATCTTTAATTTCCAAACTGCCCTCTTACGGTTTCTATCCTTTTATCTGTGCTCTCATCTTTAGCTTTATTTCTGGTCGTTCTGTAGCTGCTGTTGTAGACCGCCACCGTTCTTCTCCTACAGCTTTCAATAGTGGTGTTCCTCATGGCTCTTTCCTATCACCAACTCTCTTCCTTCAATTCATCAATGACCTTCTACGCTGTACTGTCGCCTCCAATAATCTTGACCCACCCAAAGTAGCCGGCGCAAGGGCCCTCACTCCCTTTCTGCACCGCGGGTCACAGCCAAAGCCACAACGAACAACTACCACTACACAAGTTGCCCAACGACTAGTTTGCAGTTGGCGTCACAGCTGATGAAACAACTGTGATTAAGTATTGTCCGATGGGTTTACCAAGGATTAATGATACTATGCACGTCAGTATGCTTTACTCGATATTAAGCCAAATACTATCTCACGTATTTTGATTTAAGGATAGGAAAAGGGGTGGGTACGGCGGGGAGATTGCTGTGTTTAGGGAAATATCCTGGTATGACTGAATTTACCAGTTGTGACACTTATATTTTTCACGTAGGTAACTTAATGGTGTGCAAAATAAAAGGAATTATTAGAACACCGAAATAGAGTTGGTGAGACTGAGTCATGAAATATTGTGCTGTGACATCGAGGATATAAGAAATTGTGATGTTCGTTTTTAAAAGTGCAATGTTGGAAAGTCCCTGTTTATTGTATTAATTGTCGCAAATAAAGCTTCAACACATCTATCAGACATTCCCCATGGAACCACAACCATTACATACACCTCTGCTCATGCATATTTCTTGTGCATGTAATCATAGTACTGTTATATTGTGTAGCTACATCATAATTTGTATGTATTATTTGTATGAGTTTTCAGCTTCATTCGACATCTGTAGCAACGATGATGTCTGGGAACCTTTGAACCAGTGGAGTTGGGTAATGATGGTAGTGAAGCTTCGAATTCCTAATTGTTACTGTTGCTATGGATTATGTAAACATGTATAAAAGAAAAACAGTGGTGTGGAGAAGATAGCAGAAACCTTAAGTGTATGACGTGGCATACTATTCCTTTAACTTTGTATCGGTAGTAATAAAGAGGCCACTTTGCCGACCCTCCAGGTGGTTGCCTGATGTTATTCACCAGTTTGACCTTTTCACCATTCCGAAACCATGTCTGTCACATCTTACAAAATGCCTCTATGTATTAAATCTGCACCAGCCATCTAGACCTTCGTATAACACAACCTATTCCATAAACACAATTATTATTATTGTGTATTTCAGACGGGACTGTGCACATCAACATAGCCATAAAAACACCTTTGTAACATTTACCAGGTAGTAGACGGTGTAGCACGGTGTGTGTGCTGGCAGGTGACGCCGGCTGGTGCTATGGTCTCTGCTAACACATTTTATAGTTACCTTAGTTAATATCATTACCATGCTTGCTTGCTTGCTTTTAATGTTTACCGGAGTCTGAACATCTGATCCTTGCTTCTGATCACAGTTTGATTTATATTGCTAATTACTGCCTAGCTGTTGCATACAACAAATGACATGCATGACATAATCGAAAAGTGTTGATACGGGGGTGTGCCAAGCTGACTTTACTACAGTTACTACTATGAAACACACCAAACTTAAGGCATCAATAAATGTTTCTGTACTCAGGTCCTGGCGTTGAAGACTTTGTGAAAGTCACGTACTCGTGATACTTTATAATATTAGGACGAATACTACATAGGAGATAATTTCCATAAGTGTTAACGGTATAGATATTCTTGGTGTGTACGTTCTGACACACGTGGCAATGTCCTGCTACAGCGTTTCCCACATGCTGAACCACAGCCGCCAGCCTACGCGTGTGGCCGAGCTGTAACGATTGTAATAGCATACACCAGTTTAGGCTCTGTTGTTATCCACAGTAGATGTCCAACTGACAGTTCACAATAAAAGTGTTACGTAACTAATATATTACATTACGCATAGTTCATTATTGCTTGCGGATCTCTCTCTCTCTCTCTCTCTCTCTCTCTCTCTCTCTCTCTCTCTGAGGGGGGAATGCTCGGGGGGGGGGGGAATGCTTGGTTTAATATCGAGTAAAGCATACTGACGTGCATAGTATCATTAATCGTCGGCAAACCCATCGGGCAATAGTTAATCGCAGTTGTTTCATCAGCTGTGACGGCAACTTCAAGCCAGTGGTTGTTTGTTGTGGCTCTGGCTGTGATCCGCGCTGCAGAAAGGGGGTGAGGACCCTTGCGCCGGCTACTTTGGGTGGGTCAAGATTACTGGAGGCGATAGTACAACTAACGCTATCCATTCATACGTTAATGACTCCATCCTTCACCTTTCCATTCGCTTCCCGCAACGTCCATCTCAGCAGTTACTTCAACAGACAAGGGATGAAGCTACAGCACACCTGCTAATAATGTCGAACATGCCTCATACCACTGATGGGAGGTAAAAGTAATCTTGCTGCCTTTAATGCATCAAAAACTCTCACATCTTTCAACCCGATAAATTATTCCGTAGGACTATCCTCTAGTTTTTAACATTCAACTCAATCCTGCACCTTCTTTAAACATACCTGGGGCTTCATTCTCTCAGGATTTATCATGGAAAGATCATTATCTCTCTTGTAAAATCTGCTTCAAAGCGATTAAGTGTGCGAAGCCGACTCCTTACTTTCTTTACCCCTGCAGTGCGCAGTTGTTTACTTAATACACGAGTTTTATTCGCCCCTGTGTTGGGTACAACTCTCATGTGTGGGGAGGCTCCCCAAATACAGCTCTTCTCAAGAGGGTGGAGTCAAAGCTTCTCGTCTCTCTCCTCATCTTACTAGCTCACTTCAATATGTCTTCGTTGCACTGTTGCACCTTTATCTCTTTTCTATCGCTACTGCAATGGTCACTATTCCTCTCAACTATCTGCATGCATCCCTACACCACTACGTCGGGCACGTAGCACCCGTTTAGCAACAAATTCTCATCACTTTTCTGTCCAACTCTCTAATGCAAGACTTAACCGTTACTCCCAGTCCTTCATGTGTGCAACAAGTCAACTCCGGAACTGTCTCCCTCTGTATTTCCTACTGCCTATGATCTCAAGTCTTTCAAACCCAGTGTGCCTAGGCATCTTGAAACAAATGGTTTTTGAATTTGGCTCACTGTTATCTTTGTTATGTTCTTTTCTTGGAGGGAACAAATTTGCGGGCTCCTGGCCTTTAGTTCCTTCCTTCTTGCATTAAAAAAAAAAGCAACTGCGTCTCATTTCTTTCCGCATCACCGCAACACTAGTGACACAGCCAACCACTATCACAACATCATAGGACACTACAAAAGCACAACCACCACACCACCATTACAGCACCACTACACCACCGTCACAGGACCACCCTACCATCATCACACCACCACGCCAACCAGGACCACAATAACAAAGCCATTAGTGTACACCAGCCACACCACGACACCGTCCTCACGTCATTATAGTAAAACACCTGCTCCACGCTATGATCACACAATCACCACAGTAACACAACAACCACTATCACAACATCACCGAAGTACAATCACGCCGCCGGCACTACCATAACAGTGTTAGTGAGGCCACTACCACGACACCATCACCACCACCACGCCACAACCAGCTCGCTGAAGCAAACAAAACAGCAGCTAACAAAGACGAAACGAAATGACTTACATCACACGTCATGCCCTCTTCCTGCCCTGACCCCACAACCTCCTGCCCAGGCACACAGCTATCCCCACCCACCGACTCTTCCACACATCCTCCCTTCACAACAGTTCATCCCTCCCTACCCACCCTCTCTGTCCCACCGACTCACTGATGCCTACCCACTCATTCTTCCCCACCCACTCATCTTCCTCTAACACTCACCCTTCCCCACCCACCCATCAATATGTTTCCACCCACCCATCAATATTTTTCCACTCACCCATCAATATTTTTCCACTCACCCATCCTTATTTGTTCTCATACTTTGCTCCGAGATATGATTCACCCCACCCCTCTCTTTATTACTCACATCCCAAAGATTCCTTTCCCTCAAGTCTCACATCTATCCACCACACTGCCGCTTCCACACGCACTAACCACCACGTCTACCTAGCACTCCCCCATCCACACACTGCTTTCTCCCAACAACACACTCTCACACATACATATTTACCAATTACTACCCTCCTGTCTCCTTCCCCCACCTCCCCACCGACTGTTTTCCAGCAACCCACCAACCCTCCACTCCCCCGCCGTCCAGTGAGTGAGTGAGGAGTGAGTGTGAGTGGCTGACAGTCGACCCCTGACATTCCCAAGTAGTGTGGGCCAAGGTCGGCTTGAACACTTCATGGCATAACCACACACAACGATACCTTAGTGGCCTGATGCAGTGGTCACGAGCTGGCAGAGAGAGAGAGAGAGAGAGAGAGAGAGAGAGAGAGAGAGAGAGAGAGAGAGAGAGAGAGAGAGAGAGAGAGAGAGAGAGAGAGAGAGAGAGAGAGAGAGAGAGAGAGAGAGAGAGATCTGAGAGAGTGTATGTGTGTGACCACACGGTGGGAAGAACCAAAATCAGTCTTTACTACCCTCGGAACATAAAGTGAGGAAAGACATCCCAGGTAATGTCAGTTCCCAACCGATCCTGATACCGTGTCGAATACACTGAACACGGGATACGAAGACTTTTTCTTTGCAGTCCACATACTCGTACGACACACCAACAGAAGGCTGATCCGCTGCAGCTCTCACACGACACCTGGCACTTTGGCACTACTACCCACCGTATCCATTGTGGTACGCGAGGGATATCACTTTCGGATCTGGTATGGGGATACTGGAAGGTAATGTTTCAGTGACATGCTGGTAGGGCCATATGGAAAAGCACTGAACATAGTGATATCGAACTAGGATCCACAAACTAGTTCCTACAACAGCCGGGATCAATACCGTGACCACACAGACTCCATCACTTCCCCCGTGTGGTTTTCTGCCCCACATGTTGAACACTAGGGTCAATAAATCCCTACCTGAACACAAGGCGAATAGAGAAGGTGATCCAGCCCTTGCCTCTGTCTTTTTTCTGGCACTTGAGGACATGTAGGGTATAACTAGATGGATTCCTTTCCCTGCAGTCTCGGGGATAACAGACATAACTACATAGGCAGATAAACACATAGATACAAATAAAAACTAAGTGTGTGTGTGTGTGTGTGTGTGTGTGTGTGTGTGTGTGTGTGTGTGTGTGTTTGTGTGTGTGTGTGTGTGTGTGTGTGTGTTTATGCAAGAAAGGAACCAAAAGCCAGGTGCCTGCACGACTATTCTCTTCAGGAAATTTATCTATCTATCTATCTATTGCCAGACGCCTTAATCCCGTAAGGGGTGACCACAAACAAATCGCCTCCATGTCGCCCTGTCCCCTGCCATGTCACTGCACTGCTCCCAGATCACACACCCCTCTCTCATATACCTCTCCACTCCATCCCTCCATCTCATTCTTGGCCTCCTCCTCCCTCTCCCCCCTTCCACCTCAATCACATACACTCCCCTCGTCAGTCTCTCACTCTCCATCCTCTCCACGTGGCCAAAACACCTCAGTGTATTTGTCCTAACGTTTTCTATCACATCCACATCCACACCACAACGCCCCCTCACTTCCTCACTTGTCAGTCTGTCTCTCCATGTGACTCCACATGCTCCTCTCAAATAACTCACTTCCACTGCTCTCACTCTTGACTTCTGTCGCTCCAACAAGGTCCAAGCTTCACTTTCATACGTTAGAGTTGGTATCACAATACTGTCATGTAGTAACTTTTTCACTTCCATGCTCACTTCCGTTTCTTATCACTGCTTTCAAGGAACGAGCAATCTTTCTTTCTTGTTGTATGCTTTCAAGCACTTCACCCTCTAAACATCCATCCTTACTCATCACACTACCCAAGTACTAAAACGCACTCACATTTTCCATTTCCTCCTCATCCAACCTCACTGTACATTCACTGACTTCATTTCTCTCGAAAACCATAACTTTACTCTTCCCTACATTCACCTTTACTTTCCGTTTCTTACGCACTCTCTCAAATTCATCCACCAAGCCTTGCAGCTCCCCTTAGTTTTCACTTAACAGCACAGTATCGTTTCGTTTCGTTTCGTTTTTGAAGGCTCCAACATGCTTGCATGCGTCGGCCTTGGTCACCTAATGGAGGCTCTCCACGCTGCTCGATCCCTGGCAGCCCCCCTGTTCAGTCCCTTAACTCTTAAGTCACCCTTAATGACCTAGTCCCATGTCTTTCTCGATATACTGTACCCCTCCCATCCCCTCCCCCAATATTAACACCTCTCACCCTCTGTACCCAATTATCATCCCCCATCCTCTCCACATGTCCAAACCACCTCAGCCTACCTCTCCTCATTACAACACCAATACACTCCAGTCCCATCTTACCTCTCAACTCCTCCACCGTAAACCCAGCCCCCCCAGGCCTTGCACGCAGGGACGCACTGCACATCCACCTAATCATTGTCATTTCTGTACGTTTAAACCTGCGAATATCCTCTTCCTTTACTGCCCAGGTCTCACTACCATACAGCATCACACTCCTAACACATGCTGCATACAAAGACCCCCTAGCACGTAAGAAGAGTCCTCGCAGTGTCAGGAGAGGCAACAGCTCCCTGAACTTCTTCCAACCACTTCTCACCATAGCAACCAAGCTAACTCCAGCCCCACCTCCGGCATATAACATGTCTCCCAAATAACAAAACTCCTCCACACACTCAAGAGACTCACCTGTAAGTTCAACCCTCTCACGCCTAACAATCTCCACCTGCTCTCCCCGACACGCTGCACACATGAAATCAGCACCATCTCACAGTCTACCTCTAACACCACTACATCTCTTGTGCACCCATTCATCACAAACACTACACAAGATGGAATCACTTCCCACATCCCCGTGGCAAACTGCACATGGCCACTCTCCCTCTCCTCTGATTGTACCGCCACCAACCCTAGATATCATCACTTTTGTTTTATCTGCATTTACCCTTAAGCCCTTGTACCCCACACCATCTCTCCACTTCCTAAATCCCTCCTCCGCCTCCCCTTCATTCTCTGCAATCAACACCAAATCATCAGCATACAACATCTCCCATGGGAGTCCATCTCTGAAGTCACGTGAGAGGGCCTCAAGCACCATGACAAACAACAAGGGACTCAAAACTGACCCCTGATGCACACCAACATTCACAGAAAACTCATCACTCAAAACTCCACCCACCCCCACCTGGGTGCGAGCACCCACGTACATGGCCACAACCACCCTAACCAGCCACTCCCCCAACCCTAGCTTTCTCACTGCCCACTTAACCATCATCAGTAAAAAAACAGTACAGGGAGTTTCCAAACACTGTACTCTCTCATTAGGGCTGCTCCAATACCCACTGACCTACCTTGTATCTCTTTTATAACCCCATCCATATACACATTTGAACAACCATGGACACATGACACTTCCCGGTTTCAATCCAACCTTCAAACAGAAAAATTCACTCAGCTCACCATCCACACACACTGCAGCTTTAGCACCATCATACAATCTCTTCACGGCGTTTTACAACTTCCCATTTACTCCATATATTCTTAATACTTTCCACAATCCTTGTCTGTCCACCCTGTCATATACTTTCCCCAAATCCATGAAGGCCACATACAACTTCTTTCCCTTCTCTAGAAACTTTTCCACTAAGATCTAAGAATGAATATCTGATCTACACAACCTCTTCCCATCCTAAAACCTCCCTGTTCTTCTCCAACTAATTCCTCTGTTATTTCTCTGACTGTCAATACATATCCTACCATATACTTTTCCCATTACACTAAGAAGAAAATGCCCCTATGATTACCACACAATTCTTTTTCCCCTTTTCCTTTGTGCAGGGGAATAATTATACATGACTTCCAATCCTCCGGGACTCTTCCTTCCAGGCCAATCTGCACATCTTCCACATCCATTCTACTACTATCTCTCCCCCATGCTTCAGCATTTCACCACACACTCCATCAATTCCTGGGGCTTTCCCCATTTTAACTTTCTTCATTGCTTCCACGACTTCCTACTGATTTCTTCCTCTCTTCTCACATCCCTCTGTCTCCCAGCCATTCTCCAGCCACTTATACTTGCATTACTTTCATTCTCTATGTTCAACAATTCCTTAAATTATTCTCTCCATCTTCTCACTTTTTCTCCCTTCTCCACTAGTAATCTACCATTTTTATCTTTCACTCCCCGACTAACTTCCTTGGCACCCTGTCTATCTCTTTTTACCTCATTCCAGAACATTTTCTTACATTCCCTCCACTTTACACTCAAATTCCTTCCAAATTCCTCATCCACTATTTTCTTACTCTCACTCACTAATCTTTTCACCTCTCTCTTCCTAACTATAACTCTCTCTTCCGTCTCTCAACTTCTTCCACGCCCGTTTCTCATCCACTCACTATATGCTTTCTTCTTTTGTGCCACAACCTGTCTCACCTCTTCATTCCACCATGCTGTTCCCTGCACCCCCTTTCATCTTCTCCTCATCCCACACACCGCCTCACATGCTGCACAGATTTCTTCTGTGAATATCTGCACACTCCTTCCACGTCCTCCATCTGCTCCAATCCATATTTACCCAATTACCCTTCCACTTCTCTCTTATATTTTTTTTCCCATCCTTTTGTAACCTTTCCATCCTCCTTGTATGAACTACTTCCTCCTGTCCTCCCCTTCCTCTATTTCATTTGGACCTTGATTCTCACCACCATCAAGCGGTAGTCAGAAAATCCACTCCCCACCCTCTATATGCTCTTCCACCCACCACACACTTCTCATCCTTTCATTCACACACATCATCAAGCATTGCCTTCCGTTAATTCAGTTCACCACCCACCCTTCTCATCACTCGCCACATTTACCTATGAATCATTTTGTGCCTGAAGAGGGTATTGGCTATCACCAACCCCCTCCCGGGACAAATGTCCACCAAAGCACTGTCATTCTCATCCATCTCAGCAGGCACAACCCATTCACCAACTACTCCATCCACCTTCACATTCCCTACTTTTCCATTCATATCTCCAATCAAAAAACACTCTCTCATTCCTTTCAAACTTTTCCATGCACGATTCCATATTTGCCGAGAACTCCTCTCACTCTGCTTGCATGATCTTGCGTTGGCGCATACACACACAGTCTCCCACATTTGTAGTCCAGCTTTCAGTCTTATCCACACAATCCTTGAGCCAACTGATCCATACTCACTTACATTCTCCTTCCATCTGTTACTCACAACAATACACACTCCTGCCCTGGGCCTCTCATTCTGACCTACTCCCGCACATATACCCCATCCATATTCCCATTCTCTCACACTCACCTCCACATATAGTTTCAGTTAATCCACATACATCCACTTTTGCACCCTCAAGCACCTGGACAATCTCTTTCACCTCATCATTTGCATCCCTTACATTCCATGTCGCGATCTGAACCATGTCCTTCGTTCGGTCCTTAGTCGTCACCTGTTGCTCAGTCCTGGTCCAAGACTTCTTGGTTCTTGTTCGTATTTTTAGTTAGTTGTTTTCCGAGGAGGGGCACTAACCGTTCGCCAATCCACTTGTCATGTAGGGAACACGTGTTGGTTGGTTATATTTCTCCAAGAAATAATAACACGTAATAACAGAACCAAATTCAAGATCCACTAATTTCGAGGTGCCTGGATACAATATATTTAAAATACTGGGGTCCACAGACAGTAGGAAATACAGACAGAGGAAGATAGTTCCAGAGCTGACCTGTTACATACATGAAGAACTGGGAGTAACGATTTAATTCTTGCATTAGAGAGCTGGACAGAAAAAGGATAGGAGTTTGCTGCCAGATGTGTGTTACGCGCCTGCCGTAGTGGTGGAGGGATGCAAGCAGACAGTTAAAAGAAGCAATGGCCACTGAAGTAGAGATTAAAAAGTGGTAAAGATGCAGCAGTGTGGCAATGAGATAGAGGTTGAAGGGAGCCACTAAGAGGGGGAGAATTAACCCAAGGCATCCCGTCGACGTATGGGTACATTGCCACGTTTTGTCACAGTGACACCCGATGACGTACCCATACGTTATGCAATTGCAAGGTCCGTCATTTGTACATTTTTCAAGTTTCACGGGTGATTTTTGACAGCCATATGTGGGAGACCTTCCTCTACCCACCGTCAGGAAGGGATACTGCCTGGCTCCACCTGACCCCCTTCCCCCTCCACACGCCATTTTCTCGTCAACTCACCAGTTAGCAGTGACCTGGCCAGTAAAGACATGCTGCACCACGGTCTCTCCAATGACGAAATTCATGGTGAAAGTGATTCCTGAGGTGGAGGACAAAGGAAGAAACAAGCTAGAGGAAGAAACAAACAGAAGTGATGAGGTGGCAATGTCGTAAAGGAAGGTGCCATATGTTGATGTGGTTGGTGAGTGAACAACGCTTATATCGCCTATATTATTGTGTGAAAACCAAAATACTCTTGTACTACATATAAATTCGTACCAAATAAATAAATAAACACCTAATTTAAAGTGGCTTGAAGTAGTTACCCCTCCCATAGTTCGTTTTCTTTGAAGCCAGGTATCCTCATAGAACCGTACATAAATGGTACTCTCACATGTAGCAACATTTATAAGCTCAGGTGGGCGATTTCTCTATGAATTTTCGATGTTTCTCACCAAAAGCAGAGATTTGAGCCAAAACATATTTTTTCCCCAAAATTGGACGAGGGGGGGGGGGGGGGCAGTGGTGGAAAATCGGCCGGGACGTGACGGGTTAATAAGACGAAAAACCTTTGACTCCACCTTGTTGAATAAAGCTGTATGTAGGGATCCTACATACACAGGGGAGGGGGGGGGGAACGAAGTGTATGTAATGGGCTGCAATGCTGCCCTTCTATTACAGGGCCTGCCTTGACTTATTAAGAAAAAATTTAACCTCCTGTGGGGTGGGTGAAGGAAACACTATCTACATTTGAATATTTAATATCTCTAGCATTACAAATCTTACACACAGCCATTAATTATCACAGTACAATAGTGACAGGGCTTCCTTACAGAAAAACAAGGAAAAAACACACTTCTTAGCCCCAGCACAAAATAGACAATCCTTAAGAAATGAACAGACACTTCTTTGGTACGCTAACATTGTAACACTCCCCATGTCCTCCCCCACAGTCTCGTAGCACAATGACACTTTGTCACTAAAAGAACACTCGAGTGGTAATAACACCCGTAGTCCTCACCTTCCTGTCCCAGGAAGTGCTATAACCATCCCCACCTCTGACGCCTCCAAGGATGCACGGTCCCCTTCACTTCCCACCGCCGCAACTGCAATCCACGCCTGACACTCCTATCCCAACAGTATAACCAGCCCGGAAGTGCCAGTCGCCCCTGCTCTGCCCTACAAACTCCACACCCCGGCTATGGAGGCCCAAGCTTGGCTTGGCTTTGTGGTGCACGTGGCTCCACAACTCCGTCCACCACCGCTACTGAAAACTCCTGCAAAACAATTTCCACCCGTCTCACTCACCCCCTCTCACAACCTGTACCCAGCACCATTATTACATTCTTTTCCTACATTATCACAATTGATGACACAACATACCTGCTGAAATACGGCAAAACCACTCAGCTCATCGACAATCGCTCCAACGTCTGTTTGTTATTCTCTCTCACGACTACGTCAGTAACGTCACTACCCGTCCAGATAAACTCACTCCTCCAGCGCCTAGCGAGCGAGCCGCCCGCCAACTTCAATCCGATTCCTCACATGTATAAAGGCAATAAAGGCAACAACTGTTCGGGGTAAAGAAGGCAAGGAATCGGCTTAGCACATGATAATCTCTTGACGTCATTTTTTACGAGAGGTGATATAACTTTCCAAGATAAATCCCGAGAGAATAAACCCCAAGTATGTTCAAAGATAATGCAAGGTTGAGTTGGATGTTGTTAAAAATTAGAGAATACTCATGCGGAAGATTTTTATGGTTCAGAAGATGTAAGAACTGAGCTCTTGATGCATTAAAAACAACACGTCAGACATGAGGTGTGCCATAGCCTCATCCCGTGTTTGCTGAAGTGGCTGTTGAGATGGACGCTGCATGAAGTGAACGAAAAGGTGAAAGGTGGAGTCATCGGCCTTTGAGCAGATAGGGATAGATGTACAGCACAGAAGGTCATTTATGCATAAAAGTAACAGGGTTGGTGATAGGAGGGAACCCTAAGGAACACTACTATTGATAGCCCTAGAAGCCCTAGAAGAGAGGTGTCTGTCCACAACAGCAGCTATAGAACAACCAGAAAGGAAGCTAGAGGTGAAGGCACAAACAGAAGGATAGAAGCCGTAAGAAGGCGGTTTGAAAATTAGAGATTTATGCAAGACTCGATCGAAAGCCTTTGATATGTCAAGTGCAATGGAAAAGCTTTCACCAAAGTCCCGACAGGAGGATGACCTGAGTCTGAATGGAAAGTGAGATGATCGCCAATGGAGCGTCCCTGGCGGAACCCATACTGGCGATCGGAAAGAAAGTTCAGATGGGAAAGGTGTTCTTTATATTTTAGAGAGAGAATATATTTAAAACTTTAGAAATACAGGATTTTAAAGCAATTGGACGATAGTTAGAGGGCTGGGAATGGTCACTCTTCTTTGAGACAGGCTGACTGACAGCAAACTTTCAATAAGAAGGAAAGGTTCAGGTCGACAAAGGTGAAAGAGTTTACGTATGCAAGGTGTAACCACAGAAGCACAGTTCTTGAGGACAGCACCAGGGACCCCATCAGGCCTATATGTGTTAAGTATTGAGGTTAGTGAAGGCAGAAAGTACATCAAATTAAGAATTTTTAATGTCAGCCATGAGGAACTCAACGGAAGTGATGATGGAACTACCAGAATCGTCCAAGGTGGAATTGGAGAAAATCCGAGCAAAGAGTTCCGCTTTATCAGTAGAAAAAACAGTTACAGGCCCATCAGAGAGGAAAAGAGCAGAGAAGGAGGATGAAGTAAGCTGACAGAGAGATTTTTGTCAAGGTGGCAGAAGGACTGGGAAGAATCTGAGTCGGAGAGTTCACAGCATTTGGTACGAATTAAATTATTCTTAGCAGAACAAAGAACAAACTAGCACGGTTTCGAGCAGAGACATAAAAGAGATGAGATTCAGGGATGAGTTGGTTCCATTGCCATTCATAGGTCTTCTTGTGGACAGCATTAGAACAACCGTGAATAAACCTTCTTCTTTTTGGGGGGGCATTAGTCACATGATAAGAGAAAGGTATGTATGCTTTCATGCCCAACAGAATAACCTCTGTAATGTGCAAGGTACACTCACTTAGCTCTCGGCCATGGAAGCAATAATCATTCCAGGAAAAAAAAAAAAAAAAAAGTACTGCCTGAGGGCCTCTCATCAGTAGACCCAAAGGGCCAAAGCCACAGCTTCTTGGGAGGGTCCACAGGCCTTAGTGGAGCAACAGGAGAGGTTACGGTGATAAGGTTGTGTGATCGGAGAAGCCCAACGGAGAGAAAAGATTAAGAGAGTAAGCAGAAGGAGTTGTAAGAAAGAGTTAAAGTACTCTGGGACTCCATCCAAGGCGGTCAGGGATATGGGTAGGGTTCTGCACAAGCTGTTCTAGGTCATTAAGGATAGAAAAGATGTAGGCTTGTTCACCAGTTGGATCAGTGATAGAAGAGGAGAGCCAAAGGTGGTGGTGAACACTGAAATCTTCTAGAATTAGAGGATAAGTACACAGCACAGATATACTTAGTCGAAGAATGACAGGAAAGCAGAAGCCTGAGAGTAGAAAAATTAGAAAATTCGAGTTCTGGAACACGAGAGCGAGATATGTTGTTGCATACATACACACAACAGCCACCTTTGTCTTTGAAGTGACTATAGAGAAAGTAGGACAGTGCAGGGAAGGGTTTGCTATCAGTTGCCTCAGACAGATGAGTCTCGGTGAGGAAGAGAATGTGAGGTTTAGAGAAGGAGTGGTGGTGTTCAACAGAGAAAATTTGAGGAAAGGCCACGAGTGTTTCAAAAATGAATAAGGAGTGAGTCAGATAATGGTTCCATGCATCTCATTTGGTCGTCACCGGGATAGAGATGGAGTGTGTGTGTGTGTGTGTGTAACTCACCGGGTCGGTCAGGATCACTTGATGGTCGTGATCGTCAGCTTTTACCTTCCCGGAAGGGAGCTGAGAGCTCATATAGTCCGATCTATGGGCAAGGCTGTGACCTTCACACACGCACACACCCATCCCCTTGCTCAAGGGGGACAGTAACCACCCACTTCGTCAGTGAAACTTTTCGCAACCTGAGCGAGGCACGAACTCCCGTCTACCAGATGGCAAGCGAGAACGCTACCACTGCGCCAGCGAGAGGTGTGTGTGTGTGTGTGTGTGTGTGTGTGTGTGTGTGTGTGTGTGTGTGTGTGTGTGTGCATTCTATACCCCATATCAAACCTACCCTCCTAAAGAATCGCAGAAAGTGAAAGTGTAGAAAGGACAAACCCTCCAGAAAACACACCAACACACGGTCGTAAAACCCCGTCCTCCTCTCACTACCAGCACGACACCCCAGCCTTCCCGCCCCTCCCGACACCCACACTGTGTCAGACCAAGGCTCGCACCCTAGCTGCCATGGGAGGCTTGGAAGCACTCGTTCCTTAGCTATTTATTTTGCATATTTCATCACATCATTTTATCCTCTCGCACTTTACTGAGGGAACTATGTCGATACCAAAGACAAAAATAGCATTAAAGAGAATATCAAGGTGTAATCTGCATAATAAATCAGTAAGAGAAATTTGCTATGAACCCTGCAGTGTTAATGAATGTACGATGCCAAGACGTGGGTTACCGTGTATCCAGTGACCTCACCTCCTCACACACCACCTCCACCACCACTACCACCACAGCACGTCGCCTATCATCAATAATTACGTGTTCATTACATCAAATTACACCCGCGGCCCTGCTTAGCGTCCTCATGCACGGGTTGTGTGTAACCCTAAATTCCGCGAGCACAGTTTTCGCCAATACGTTACTGCTGGAAGAAGTAGTGGTAGTAGTAATAGCAGCAGCAGCAGCACCAGTAGAAGTAGTAATAGTAATAATAACATTATTATTATTATTACTGGAACGAGAAGCTTCTTTGACGTCTGGCTGTCCTTGAGACTGACCCACGATACAAAAGAGACGAGGTTCTGTGCCATATTAATTCATTGAGTGGTCCGTGTGAACTATACGACGAGCGATCACTGCCATCAACTTAGCATTCCACTAGATTAAGAACCTGTGTGAGGAGACCAGTACTTTCATCATCATGAGTTTGTAATGCATGTTATCTATTGTTTCGAACTCGTACACCAAGTTATACAATTTATCAGTACGAACGGCAGAACTCACGATTCACACGCCTGCAGTTGCTTAGATTACGTGTTGATCTAAGAAAACAATCCAGATTAAAAGTCAGGAATCCAGCTGTGTCTCATCTAGGCAACTGGTGCAACACATTGAAATTACCACCGCCAACGAAGTTGTACGAAGTTACGTATTCACGCCTGTTTATTGCATGCTGGAATCGAAAGATTCGACAAGCATGTTGGGCAGTCCCCTGAGTTTGTCTGTCTGTCTGTCTACAGGTCACAATTTTGCGCCAATCGTCCTGAAAAAAAAAAAAATCGGAATGTATGTATCCATAAACCCTGGAAGCCTATTGTTTTTCATCAAAATTGGTTAAAGGCCGTGGCCTGGGTGGGGAGTTGAAACTCCTCAGTGGCCGTGGGTCCAGAAATCGTCGGGACGCAGTGGCAGCCCCAGCCCCATTTTTTTCAGATTTCGAAAATCGATTTTTTTTTCTTTTACCAAACTGAAGAGAAACGTCTGGCGCACCTGGCAATGCGGTTTCAAGCTTCCTAAACCCATCCTGTGCTTTGCAATGAAGTGCAAAAAATCTCGCCAAATGACTGCCTACACGCCGGTGAAAACTAAGCAGAAATATCCAGATCTATCCGGCAAGCGTTTGTTTATTTGTTTATTTGTCTATATCTCAAAAATTTATTGACTGATTTCAATTAAAGTTTGTGGATGTGTGGGTCATGGACCAAGGGAGAGCTGACTAAATTTTTGGTGATGATCTCAGTTCGAGTCCCGGGTCAGGACGTTTTTTTTTTTTTCTTTTTTAACAAAATATATCTCAAAAAGGTATTGATGGATTCCAGTGACTTTTTTTTGCATATGTGGGTCACGGGCGAGGGAGGAATTGATTACATTTTGGTGGTTATCTGAGCTGTCTGGTTTGAGCATTGTCAGAGGTATGTGTTCTTTGAGTGCACTTAACTTGTATTAGTACTGTTATGAATCTGAACTATTCAGTAAAGCTATAGTGTGAGAGTTAATACAGTAAAGAGTAAAGTGATGGTAATCGAGAGAGAAGGTGGCTCCCAGTGTGATGTTACAGTGAATGGAGGGAGACTGGAATTGGCGAGAGTGATTAAAAAAAAGAGGAATATGTACAAAAGAAATGGAAAGTAGAGTGACACAAAGAAGGAAAGCAGCTGGTGCTATGAAGGCCTTGATAAGAAACAGGGGGTTCAGTGTTGCGGCAGCACGAGGCTTACATGAAGGAGTGTTAGTGCCAACTTTAACATATGGATGTGAGTCTATGGTGTGGCATGAAAATGAAAAGTCAAGAGTGAGAGCAGTGGAGATGGGGCTGCTGAGGAATGTATGTGGAGTACAGAGGGTGGATAGGATACGAAATAATGTGATTCGTCAAAGATGCAGAGTGAGGAAGTCTGTGGACACTAAAATCGAAGAGAGTGTGCTGAGATGATATGGTCATGTGGAGAGAATGGATAACAATAGAGTGGTGAAAAAGGTATATCTGAGCGAACTTGAAGGAGAGTGGATGCGAGGCAGGCCAAGGGGAAGGTGGAGGGATATGGTGAAGTGTGTGAGGAAGAGAGGTATGGAAGTCGGTGAGGTTAGGGGACTGAGAAGACATCGAGCTGGCTGGATGAATGTTGTGAAAAGTGTATGATCAGAGATTTGGCACCCCTTTTTAAC
>JAGKTI010013634.1:0-12020 GCA_018397915.1 Birgus latro
AAGTCGTCTGTTGTCTGAAATGAGGCGAGTTCGATCCCAGGCTGGGGCGGGAAGCTTGATTATTGAACTTTAAAACAGACTTTACTGATTTTACGCAAGATCCACCGACATGTTACATAAAAAAAATGCTGATACCAATGAATAAGTCCTGAATGAGACAGCCCTAGCAAATATTCAACACGGGCGGTGGGCATTAGTGCCAAAGTGTTGATATGTGGTGATGTATGACACGAAAGAGGACTACTGGGGCCTAAAGGAGCGAGCTCTTAAGCTTATGGCATGAATCTGACAACAACAGTAATAATAATAATAATAATAATAATAACAATACAGTAATAATAATGATAATAGTAGTAATAGCAGTTGTTGTTGTTGTAACAGTAGTAATAGCAGTAGTAGCAGCAGCAGCAACAACAACAACAATAATAATAAGAGTACAATAGTAGTGGCAGCCTTCTAGTAGTACTAGCAGCAACACCAGGCTCATCTGAACGTGAACCCCGTGGACTGCAGGCTGAAGTTGCCTTCCTGCAGCTCACAAGCCATCCCTCTAGGGGCAAGGAGGGAGTTAAGGGACGTTTCCATTACCGAACAAATTCGTCTGTCAGTATACCGTAGTCTGTTTACTTTAACTTGACCTGAAACGTCATTCCTTCATCTTCAGGGCTAAACTGTAGTAGGAGATTAACAATACAAGATGGTGCTAGTCACGAAAAAGTGCTATGAAGAGGATGCAGAGCCGCATATTATATGATTCTAATTTAGCTACGGGAAATGGAGTAAAAAAAAAATAATAATAAATCTCTGCCAAGTAAAGCTGAACGAACTATAGCAAGAAAAAAATAAATAAATATCATAGTGAGGGAGATTAAAAAAAAAATCACTGTGGAGCAAATAAAATATGATAACCACAAACTAGGTCACTGTGATGTCAACCAACCTGATACGGTGCCGATAACCTAATCCCAGTAAACGCTAGGGAAGTCACCACTGAATCCTCTCATTTTAAAATACCACACATGAATATTGCACTTTTAAGCTGTCAAGTTCCTGCAGCTCCACATTAACTGGAAGACTGTACATAAGCGTTCACATTTCGAGAAGGGAGAGACCCGTGTACGTACAACCCTCCCTATCGCCAGCCGGAGCCACACTGAAGATGAATGTATATGGCTGCGTGTGGCACTGGTGTGTGCGAGTGCGTAGACCCGTCTTCATGTCAAAGAAAGAGGGCCCTTAGCACTTTTTCCTTACTGTCATTCTTTCTTCCTTGCTGTGTTTATAATTATACTGCATGTGATCATTTTTACCCCATGTATGCACCATTATATCCCATTGCTCGTGCGTACCTTTCCTGCTTGGCCTTCAGCAACAACGTTCCCCGGAGTGTTGTTGCACGTATTGAATGGTAAATAAAGAATATAATCCAAAAATAGTTTTTGCACCTTAATTTGGCCCAGATATTCATCCTTTTGCAACTAATTTCACGTAGCTCAGTGGCAAAGAATGGCAATGCTGTGGCTCTGCGTCCTTTCCATAGCATATCTTTGTGGGTAGCATCATATTCTAGCTTATCAAGGAGACTCGTTACTTCCTCACAACAAAATCTCGGTGAATTTCATGAGTGACCCAGATGAAAACAAAGGGACTATACAGCCTGTCAAGCTCCCGAAAATATAGCAGAGTCGACTGGAAGCCCAAATTCTGGCAGGCATTTTTTTTTTTTTTCAAGCAGCTCTTCCTTACTATACTCTTTTTATATTAACCTGGCCTAAAATTGCTATCCATTCATCTTGAATGCAAAAGCAGCAAAGATTTGACATTATAATAAGATACTAGTCACAATGAAGTGGTGTGGAGGGGATGTCATGAAAACTATAGCGTTGTCTTTTTCTGCCAGCGAACAACGTGAAATAATCTACAAAATGATGACAATATTGGCCAAGTTAAGGTGAAACAATTACAGTTAATTTCCGCATAGGGCTGGTTGATATTCTTGTGTGTTATTTATGCAAACAGAGACGGTGTGCGAGAGGTATAGATTAGATAAGATGTTAAATTGCAAGGTGCTGACTAAATCGCCATGTAAGAAATATTAAGGGCATCTCAGACGAAAATCATGCAGCCTCTTGACTATCGTCCTTTCGCTGTAACTTGGCCTAAAGTTCCGTCTCTCTGCGGCTTATTTCACGTAGTTCAGCTGTAAAGAATGGCAATGTCACAATTATGTAACCTTTCAGTAGCACTTTCTCGTGACTAGGACCATATTCTAGTATTAATGTCTTGCTACAAAGCAGCATTCAAGATGGAGGTATGGCAGTTTTAATCCAAGTTAAAGTGAAGAGAGTAGGATATAGACATGGTGTTCTCTCTCACTCGTGGGGACCGACCCGCCGTGGCCGAGGTAGGGTGTTTAAAGGTGTAAGGCTACTGGGTTGTTTACCATGACGTCCCCTCGACACCTGTGAGCGGCCTGTTGTGGTGGTGGTGGTGGTGAGGGGAGTAGTAGCAGTAGTAGTGGTGATGGTGGGGGTGGTAGTGGTGGTTGTGGTATTAGCAGTAGTTCAGCTAGTTTAAAGGATTTTCCATCTATGTTAGAAATAATTTGTTTGTGGACCATTGCCAGAATATAACAAATTTCCTGGACCCAGGGGTGTAGCTAAAGGTGTGTCCACAGTGGCACTGGCCACACCTGAAAATCGCCAACGAACCCTTTAAGAGTTCCTGGCCACCCCTTGATCGACCCATTTTTAAAAATCTTAGCTACATCACTGCTTGCCCCCCCCTCCTCACCCATACACCCACAAAATGGAGTTTCAGATATCTGTTTATATCGCCATATCAAGTCATATGTCTTTATGTACAGGAAATAAAGAAGACAAAATTTAATAGAGCCTCTAAGGTATATATAGAACTCTCCAGTTTTTATGTGCAGTTAAATAGATACCCCGATTACGTACTGTACTTTTCATTTTATTTTTGCTTTCCAAGAATATTATCAAACTTAAGGAAGATTTTTCAAAACTCTCTTGATAAAATTGAAATTCGCACCACCTGACCATCGTAGAGGGACAAAGGCTCTCATGGTCGGTACAACTCTATCAGGCTATTCCATTCCACCTAAATGTGAGTCTAGGAGAGTGAGAGTGTTTGTACTGTTATTATAAATTCTAGTATTTTTTTTCAGCTTATACAGCACGATTTCATTTAGAGGCACTGGGTCATAGGAGCCCGGGACTGTTCAGGATCTATGCTAAGACCAATGAACAGGAGTATGAAGGGGACAGGAAAAAGAAAAAAGATTCCGTATGCCACTGACATATATATATATTCTAATAAATAAAATACAACACAGGTACTTAATATTATGATAAAACTTATATATAATATGATGCATGTGTGTGTGTGTGTGTGTGTGTGTGTGTGTGTGTGTGTGTGTGTTTGTGTGTGACGATGTAATGCAAAATAAATTAGTAAGGAACAGGTGTTAGGAGCCTGCTAACACCATGGCCCCAAGACAGAACCAGTGACACAACCTAATGTGAGTGAGTGTGTGGCTAAGGATCGGACTCGGAGTCTCGTGGCATTTTCTTCTCCTCCTCCTCCTCCTCCTCCTCCTCCCCTTCTTCTTCTCCTTCTCCTCCTCCTCCCCTTCTTCTTCTCCTCCTCCTCTTTCTCCTTCTCCTTCTTGCTATCTTAAAACAATTTCATCCAACTCAGACTTTTCAAGCTGGAGGGAATTAAAATACAGCCTTCAACAACAAGGTCTTTCCGTAAGCTGAATAAAATAGCGAGGCAGCAGCAAGAATACTGTAACTATGACGTCCTCGTGTTTAAGGGGTTGAGGAAGAGGACCCAGAGTCTCCTAAGGCCACGAGAATCCGGCCCAAAATAATCCACAGAATTATTATATACACTTATTGTCGTTGTGAGATCTGCTGTGTATGGATGGATGGATAGGTAGATAGATAGACAGATGGATGGATAAATAGACAGACAGGCAATTAGACAGATAAGTAGTTGGTCATAATGACAGATGGAGGATGAAGTGTTTGGGTGCTTGCGTGACGTTTTTAGATATCCTGAGATCACACTTATAATGAACTTGAATGATTGATCTGCGGAAAAATCTTAAAATTCTTAATCAATGAGTGTTCACCCACCCCAGATATTAATGGGAATGAGGTCAAGATGATGACGATGATGATGATGATGATGATGAATAATGGTGTGGGAAGCGCCATGAGTTTGTACAATGAAAGACCCATCACTGAGACCCCTGTATAACGGGTTCCAGTCAAACGATTTCATTTCTCCATATACGAACCCTCAGCCTCAATGGATTAGAGCCTATCTCATTATAAACACCTGATTTATGTTCCCTTCTGATGACTGATTCCAAATAAAGGGCTGAGGCAACAGTCCCTTTGTGCTTGGCCCTACCACATCATTTCCCAACATGACTATACCCTTTTTACCGTAACTTGGCCTAAAACTCTCATCTCTCCGTCCTCAGTGCAGAGTTCAAGCAATAGATTAACGCTGAAATCTGATGCGAGCCAAGAAGAAGTGCTAGGGAAAGTATGTAGAACGGTGATAAAGTTTCTGCCACAGAGATACGTGAAATAAGCTGCAAAAGGACGAGAATCAGGGCCAGGTTAGGGTAAAAAGAGTACAGCACTGATCCAAATTATCAGGTTCTGTCTTTCAGCCGTCATTCTGTTTGTGAGATCGACTGTGAGATCGGCACCAGTACAAGGCACCACAAGGGCTTAGACTGTAGTGTTGTAGTCAGTAATGTTATCTTGGAAGGCGCTGGCATGAAGCGTTGACATGTCCACCGTTGAGGCCACAGGAGGTATGGGATTATCAATGCCTTCCAGAGGAGGCTTTTCAGCGATGAACTGATGGTACTCCCGTCGCAGGGCGGGGTCCTTGGGGCACCACTCCGACGTAGGTTGGAATGTTCTCTTAATGGCGTCCAGCAACGTTGCCTCGCTGTTACGTTGACGGTAGGTTTCCACCACGAAGAAAATCGGTACCAGCATACACGCCAACACGGCTAAGAAGATACCAAAGCCTGGCGGAGGGAGAAACTCATTTAGCTTTCCCATGGTCAGGACAAGATATTATTCAGCTCTGACTCAGTCATAGGAGCCTGAGTGTATTAGCATATACTCATTGCCATCCTTTATAATTTTAAAAGGCTTTGGATGTAAAGCCACAGCAACATCTTTCTTCTACCACTGACCTACGTGAAATGAGCTACGAAGGGACGAAAATCTGGTCCAAGTCAGTGTAACAGAACTCTAGCCTACTTCTTTTGTTGACATTACAGGTGGAAAATCCTGTGGCCACTCTGGTTGGGGCGTTATAACAACTAGATTCGTGAAAATTATACAAATACTTTGCCTACTAAAATGTAGATATTCTCTCTCTCTCTCTCTCTCTCACACACACACACACACACACACACACACACACACACACACACACACTCCAACTCACCGTTAGCGCCATCGCCAAGGACATAAGATCCAACTTTGAGAGGTTCCTTGGTGGCCTGGCTGTAGATGAAGATGATGGTAAGCAGGATGGGGATGAGGATGGCCCAACAGAACTTCCAGTAATAGCCGGTCTTCCTGCCCAGCATAAACTCGATGTCCCGGCAGAAATTGTTGACACCGTACACCCACTGAACGGCCGCCACCTCCAGTACCACCAGGATGAAGATGATGAATCCCTGCAACGCATATAACAACGTAAATATATAGCGTAATGGCTTAGAAAAATATGAACACGAGAACGTAAGAATATTCGAAAGTAAAGATATATAAACATAAAGGCATAAAAATGTTTAAACATGAGAGCGCAAGAGTATTTGAAAGCAAAGTATAAAAAGGTAAAAGCATAAATATATTACAACACAAGAATGAAAAATATTTGAAAGTAAAGTTACAAAAACCCTAAGGCATGAAAATGTAAAAACACAAGTACTTACTACTGACTCACAACAAGGGATAAATGCTAGAATATGGTGCTAGCCACAGAGAAGTACAACAGAGAGGATGCAAAGCCGTAGCGGTATCTCTTCCTGCCACTGAACTGCGCAAAATTAACTGCTTTAGGACGAAAATCATGACCGTATTAAGGTGAACGAACTACTGTATAAAATGGTCGACTTGTTTTCATCTGAAGGAACTTGGTCGCTTACATAACTTGAAAACTAAGTCGTGGTTGCATGAAATTCGATGAGTCTTGGTTATGAGGTACTAATGAGTCCCCTTGGCTACTAGACAAATCAAACCCTTAGTCTGACAGCTCGTGGGCATCAACTGAGCTGAAAGGGGTTATGAATTTCTGACAGGGGAAAACAAGCGTAGCAAAACCCAGGAATTCACACAGCACATTGGCAGAATAAGACAATACTATGGCTCCACATTCTTTTCATGGCACTTCTGCGTGACTAGCATCGTATTTCGGTGTTAATCTCTTGTTATAAACCAGTATTCAAGATGGAGAGATGGCAATTTTAGGCCAAGTTAGAGTACAAAAGGTATAGCAAAGCATAACAAAACCCAGGCCTATACTCACTCCTCCATAGTAATTAATGAGCTCCAGGACGTATTGCCCCTGAGGAGTGACGTAGAAGAGACCCAAGAGAAAACCAACAACGCACACCACAAGCGTCACCAGCCACTTCTTGAAACTGGGGAACTCGTCGCAGATGATAGTGATGATGCACCCGGTGAGAGCTGAGGCACTACCCACGCCCAGAGTGAACAGCATCAAGAAGAACAGAACAGCGAACAACTGAGGCACGAAGTCGAATCTTGAGAGTACATCAGGGTAGCTGATGAATGCGAGAGAAGTGCCACCGCCCTTCACCACATCCTTAACATCGACGCCCAGCTGATGCGCCAAGTGCCCCAGGATAGTGAAGGTGGTGAAGCCTGCCAGGAGTGAGGTGAGGGTGTCGGTGATGGAGATGATGGCGGCGTCACGATACACGTTGTGACGGAAATTGTTGTACGAGGAGAACATGATGATGGATCCAAAGCCCACCGACAGACTGAAGAAGGACTGGTCCACTGCTGCATACCATACCTGGAACATAAATTAATGTGCTATTCTACCACAATTAAAACCCACAGCAATTCAAGTCTAACTATTATAGATTTTTTATGAATGGAGGATACTTGTATTCTGGTGCATGGACCCCCCCTTTTTTTTCCTGTATTTAATTTAGGTTTTCATCTTCTGTTTTTAAAAAATCATTATTAATTTTGGAAGAGTTGTTTTTTTAAGTGAATGTAAATGAATATGAAAACCTTCTCATTGGACGACTTCTAACAGCAGTAAGAAAATGGAAGACTAATACAGTACTGTATTCACTTTACAGGTTCCCCTTTTTCCCGTTTTTTCGTGTTTTTTTATGTGGGTTGATTTGATGTTCTAGTTTGTTAGAAATGTGGCTTAAACTTATCAATCTAATCTCAGCTACCCTATAACGTACAGTATACAGATCACACTTCCTCGCCATGCTCAACAATGGCGCAGGACATCCTCGACAAAACACCTCTACCCCTTCATAAGACATACTGTACATTGACAGACGAGGTTAGGCTCGTCTCTAAAAACAGTTTACTGACCACATACGGCATTAATAACCACATGCGACAAATTAAAGTTGATAATATAGAAAAAAAAAAAAAACGCCGAGACAAAGAGTAACCTGCAAGGTAACTATTGTTCAAAAGTGAAAACTCACGCCTGGTTCCAGGAGCTTGCTCCACCTTGGCGTGATGAAATACAGGACTCCCTTCATAGCACCAGGCAGAAGGGCACCTCGTATGAGCATAATGAACAGCACAACGTAGGGGAAGAGAGCTGTGAAGTAGGCCGCCTTGCCGGAGCTCTGCACTCCCTTAGCGAGCACTATAAACAGCACCACCCAAGAAAACAGCAGACACAAGGACAGACGCCACTCAGGTGCTGTCAGCCCGTTTTCCAGCCCAGCAGGGTCTTTCTGAAGCACCTCAAGTCTGCAAACAAAAACACCTGTATATATAATAGCTCATAAAAATTTTCAAGAGAACTGTCTGCATTAGTCAGCTATAAACTCAGAACTATTAATGTTTTTGTCTCAACCAATATTCACGAGAACCATCTCCATAACAGCTATCCATCTCAGACCTATTAATATTTTCGAACTTTCCAGTTTGATAATTTTAACTTTAATTTGATTGCGAAGAGCGTGGTGATTATGTAGTGAAGGCAACCGACCTTCTGCAGTCTTCCTTCTCTAATGTTCTTATGTCTGTTTATGACTTACGTGAAATATTCCTCCGGTGCAGATGTCAGGTCGGATGCATTGATTCCCAGCATATCTCCCAGCACAGACACATTGGTTGATGAGTCGTAGCAGGTTGATGAGGACCAGTCGCCACATAGAGACCAAGGCAACACGCTACTGAAGGAGGCGAAGAAGTAGTAGACGGTGAGGCCCATCAGAGACACATAGTAGGTGACGACCGCCCCCGTAGCGAAGGCCTGACCGTAACCCACACCTGAAGAAGGGGGAGAAGGAGTCAAAGGATGTTGGTAGGTTTGTTCAGTTTTGTCTTGAGGGGGGGGTGGAATTATGATGATTGATTGTATGTTGTTATGTGTCCACAACTCTCTCTCTCTCTCTCTCTCTCTCTCTCTCTCTCTCTCTCTCTCTCTCTCTCTCTCTCACACACACACACACACACACACACACACACACACGCTCACCTCTAAAAGCAGGAGCAATATCCCACACTCTGACGGACCCGGCTGATGCAAACTGGCCCAGACAAAGCTCCATGTAGTACAGCGGCTTGCCAATGAACAGCAACACTAGGATATAGGGAATGAGAAACGCCCCTCCGCCATTTTCCAAGGCCACGAAAGGGAAGCGCCAAACGTTGCCTAGACCCACGGACATGGCGATACAGGAGAGGAGAAATTCGATGGGGCTGGACCACTGCTCTCTTCCTGTTCCTTCCCCCGACTCCTGCTGGTGAACATGGAAGTATTAGAACATTTATTATTATTATTATTATTATTATTATTATTGTTTGTTTGGTTGCTGCTGTGTAGGTTACAAACCCCAACACCCTGCGAAACGTTGCCGTTGAAGGCTAACCAGGACACTGTATATGGCTGAAGCGTGTGTGTGGCATGACCTGCCACCTCCTTTTGTTGTATATGCACACTAGAACATAACATGATTGCTCCAAGAAGGAAAATGTCAAAGAAAATTGATTATATAAGGGCACCTGCAGTAACTCACCTCAGCCACAGCAACCTCGACTTTGGCATCCTGCTTCTCTTTTCCTCCCTCTCCTCCTTCGAACCCCTGACTGATGTTGCCCTGCAGAGGAAAACAACATAATATAAATAATAACCTACAAACATTTACTCATTCACCCAATATTCTTTGCTTCGCTCTGTGGTCTAATGGTTAGAACGCCCCCGTCGGAGTATCAGCCTAGCATATTTCGATCATTTAATGTCAAAAAGGGAATTAGGCAGGTCATCTACCCTTAAATGTTCAGGACTACGATAGCCTAGCCTCGAGCCTGTACACCCGGCCATATCAGTGCCACCACGTGAAGGTGTCTCACTCCAGCACCAGGAGTTCATGTAGAAGATTTATATGATCACACCCACTCAAAACACTACCCAAAAACTATCAATATGGATAATCGTGAACAAACTACACGCTTCTGTAACTTTTTATGTCTGCAGATAGCGTGCATTTGTCAGAATTATAACCGGCTTGCTTTCACCACATGTCTCTCCCACAACCTGAATACCAAGAATCGTGATTGCATGAAATTCAGGAAGCTTTAATTATGAGGCAGGAATGAATCTCTTTGATTACTAGTCAGATCGTCCCTTCAGTCTGAATACTTCTGGCCATCAACTGAACTGAAGGGAGTTAAGGATCTTTTTCGGATTCCTTCTCATTTCTTTCCACTTTCCTTCGTTTCCACGTTCTTCTACCTTCCTATCTCCTTCCCTCTCTCTTTCCTTTACAGCCATCATTTCTTTCGTTTTCCTTTTCAGTTTCGTTTCTCTTTCTTCCTCTCCAAATTTCTTTTCTCTTTCCTTTCCAGCAAGTGTGTGTGTGTGTGTGTGTGTGTGTGTGTGTGTGTGTGTGTGAGAGAGAGAGAGAGAGAGAGAGAGAGAGAGGAATTTCCCGCTCAAATATATGTGGTCAAGAAAATCCAGCAGGAAATGAGAGGAACTGTGTACGAAGCCTTAATGACATCCTTTGCTTTATCTACTCGTACTTTCATCCTTCCACTGTTATCGTTGTATATAAGAAAAAATAGAAATAAAATTGAAAAAAAAAAACTGTCTATATAGGCTACTATGATGCTCTCAGTGAAATAAAAATTAAAAAAAAAAAAGTTAAAATCCAAATCTTCGAAAAGACTATGTGTTGTAAAGTTGTCAGTACTGTAAGAACCATTTAACAGAGACCAAAAAGATCTGATATAATTTCTTTGCGCTGACTTGGTGAGGTGAGAGTATTATTTCTCAAGGGGTCAAGGGACTGGATATTTGAACAAGAGAGAGAGAGAGGGGGGGGGGCGTATAACTGGAGTATGCCTGTTGGTGTGTACTGGAGCTGCATCACACTCAACAGAATCCCGTATTCCCGTCTGTTGAGGAACTCCCGCAACACCTTTTCCTAAGCGATTTATTTTGCTTATTACATCTTACTATCCTTTCGCATGTTACATAAATCCTTTCAATGTCGTCACACTCTGCATAAATAACGTTGAAAAGATTATTAACCACCCATATCTAAGAATAAATAGCTAAGGAAGAGGTGCTAGGGAGCTTCAACCGACGAGATTACGAGTTATACACGTATACAGATGTACACTAAAAAAAGACCAGATCATGTCATAGCTTACTTTCTTTCACTCTTCTTTTGAATATGTCCAATAGTTTATTTACAAGGACAGCAAAGTGGTGGTGCCGGAGAGGGACGCCTTACGTGGTGGCACCGATATAACTGTGTGGCTCCTATACAAACTTCTCTCAATCCCAGGAGGATAGCGGACAGCTGGAGAAGGGTAACTTTAGCTTCAGTCCAATGGGTTAGCTTATAGATGAGCCTGGAGTTGCAACTACTACTACTACTACTGCTGCTGCTGTTGCTGCGGCTGCTGCTGTTGCTGCTGCTCCTACAGCAAACAAGTTACTGTGACACATTTCACTGCACTCAAATGACAGATTCACGCATCCTAGACAAATTCCTATTCCTATCTAAGAGCTTCATCTCAGACTTTTCTGTTGTGATCTAAAATCATGCTTCTCACTAGATGCATTAACGAAATCTGGGTTTCTCTTTTATCATCATCATCAATCCCATTTTGCCCCATATAAACAGGAGCGTAGGGCCCCAGGGCTAGGCTACTCAGTCTTCACATTTAAGGCAACGGTGACCAGCCTCACTATAAGGTAAAATAACCATAAACCTAATACGCACACCTTTCCGGTTCGAGGTCATCGCGGACTGGCAAGTGAAATCGCACCAGCACTGTTAATAACCAGGGAGAACAAAGACCTGAGGGCACACCTTGAGGCAGACACTCACCCTATCCTTCCAGAATATAACTCTGGACACAACATTCTGCAGCGGCGACTTCATGACGGAAAATGTACCGTGTCCCGCCGTCAAAACCTGCGTCAAAGTCCCTTTCCCGTTGCCTCCTTAGTGTCGAAATGTATCTCTTGTGACCTCCAAAGGTGGATTCTAAGCACAATGGGGATCCACTTGGCACAACGGGAAAGAAGGTACTGACTGGAGTCGTAGGAGAGATCTTTCTTATATCCGTGCGAGTCAATGGGTTGCGTTGCCGCTTGCCCATTTCCAGTCGGCCAATTTTCCCAACTAGCTTCTTTTATAATCTGAGTCTCTGTTGCTTCTAGATTAATTCACAGTGGCCTCATAGGTGTCTATATTTAGCTTT
>JAGKTI010013634.1:12410-22746 GCA_018397915.1 Birgus latro
TGTGTGTGTGTGTGTGTGTGTGTGTGTGTGTGTGTGTGTGTGTGTGTGTGTGTGTGTGTGTGTGTGTGTGTACAGTTTCCGTCTCCCTACCCCCACACATCCCACACATACACATTGATACTATACACACATCCTCCGTCACACACACACACCTTCCGTTCCACATTACACCACTGGTGACTGGGGCGGGGCTGCTATTGGTTATGTATACAGCCTCTGTGTGTACACACAGTCGTGACATGCAAACACAGCCCATAAATGCACACAGTCACCAAATACAGCCTTCCGTTCTTCACCAGCGTTTCCCCATAGCAGGTATTATTGTTGTTTACAGGCAGATTCAGGGACAAAACATCACCTTCAGTCCCACACTGTGCCTAATCGACACTTGGGACACGTCCGTCACTCTCTCTCTCAGCATCATCATCATCATCATCATCATCATCATCATCATCATCATCATAATAATAATAATAATAATAATAATAACAACAATCTCTGAGCAGGCCACTATTACCAACCCTCTCTCAGCTGAGGAACGTTAGTCAGCAGAGGAAAGTGAAAAATATGTAGACGTGGAATATTAGGTGTACTTTTCTCCCCCTACCGCACACCCACAACACTTGTATGACTGTACACACACACCTCCCACACGTACAGTACATATGGCTCTGATACGCACACACACCCTTGTTCTATAGTTCTTTCACCTTAACCTGACCCACATTTTCGTTCTCTTGTGCCTTATGCCACGTAGCTCAGTGTCAGAGAACGACAATATTACGACTCATCTTTTCTGTAGCACTTCTTCGTGACTAGCGTTATGTTCTATTACTCTCTTGTTTAAGTTCTACACTCAAGATGGAGAGATGGCAACTTTAGGCCAAGTTAAGGTGATATCAGTACAAGTGATAACAACAAAAGAGCAACTGATACCCGCCATGTTATAACTGTGAGATAAGACGAGGTAAACGAAAAGAAAGAATCACGTCTTCATTTAATCCATTATCATCGTCATCATCATCATTATCACAACCCCATTCCCCTTCATACATTTGGTGTGAAGAATCAGAAACACAAATAGAAAAGTAGAGATGATCAACATCATTATCATCATCTTCTTAAAACAGGGAGGACAGAAGGATCGAAAAATAAGGAAAAAACGACACCAACTCATCGGAACTTTCACTTTCAAGAATGACGTCATGCAACATTAATATGAGATGCTGCATTCTCTCCAAATATCTCATCTCATCTCATCTTGGCTCACCTTTCATCTCTCATTTATTCTCTTCTCTCCTCTCCTTCCTCACAGTTTCATTCTCTCTCTCTCTTCTTTCCTTTCATATCATGTTCTCTTCTTTCTTTGTCTCCCCTTTACCCTTCTCCTTATACCCATAATAGTAGAAGTAGTAGTAGTTGTAGTAACAGTAATCATCATCATCACCATCATTATAATCTCAGAAGCCTTCAAGCAAAACAACAATTACATACAAAGCAGGTCATCAAATCCTACGATATCTGGCATATTTTCTCAGCAGCCAGTGAGAGAGGGGGTCAGGGCAGGTGAGGAAGCGAAGTCAGTTCTTATAAATGATCTCAACCAGTTGTTTTTACGGTTATCAAACCTTTAACAACTATACGTTAGCATCAGATAGTTTTGTTTTTCGTATTTGTTCCGTTTGGTATTAACGGTATTTCTGTGAAGAGTTGGTTGCTGCCTGCAAAAGGAATACACAAGAATTCTTGAACATAACTTAAACTTGGAAGACTTTATAAATATAATCCCAGGTGTGGGTAGGTTCTACAGTTGCCAGCTATAATGGCGCTTATATGTCGGTACGTGCACATAACCATATAAATCTATTCATATTATACTAATATCTCTAGATTACTGTTAAACTTTGACTGTAACCAATAATGACCGACATTTTAGAGTCAGGCAGTTGTAAGTACCTCTAGATGTGGTGTTACCGCGCGAAACTGGTATCCTTCTAACTAGGTCCCTTCCCATGATACCTGGAAGACGATGACTCGCTCTCCAGTGCCCTCCAGTTCCCCCATTACAACAATTCCTAGAACAAACACGCCCTGGGTGGAACTGGGCGTGCTTATTCTTAGCATGTATGACCAGTTCTCCACAGATTTTTTTTTTTTTTCGGTGACTCATCTGGAAGTATTTTTTCTAATTATATAAACCTTTCGGCTCCTCAGAATTCTAGAAAAAGTTTGTGTGGAAGTTCATATTTTCAGCTACTCTTCTAGGTGCTGGCAAGCATGGACCAACCGGCCTACTACTGTTATCCTCTGTTCTTGTGTTCTCATGTTCTGCATATATCACAAGGCTGAGAAGTCTTCCTTACACATTTTCCACAGTGACTCATTAGAAACAATAGTATGCCTTCCCTTACATAAGCCCTTTAACTTCGATTCTAATATTAGAGGGAAAAGTCCTTTTTTTTTTTTTTTTTACCAAGGTTGTCCAGATCTCTAGAAGTTATTCCTCAGTGATTCATCAGGTACTATTAGTATATGAATTACCAGGTCTTCAAACAGTTTTTTTGACACCTCAGTAACTCATCAGCAATAATAATATGAATATCGACAGAAATACGTGTATTAATGCCTCAACGCCTCCGACTCCTAAAACAAATATGCTGGGAAGAAACTGTGTCCTTGTCTAAGGCTGAGACATTCCTCACATCGTTCCACAGTGATCTCCCAGGAAAAATACGAATAATACAAGAAGGTATATAACATGATTTTTTTTTAATACGCACACTCACAGAATCCATTGATTTTTAGAGTAAAAAAAAAAACAGGAGGAAGTACAGTACATAGCGCGCGCGCACATGTGTGTGTGTGTGTGAGAGAGAGAGAGAGAGAGAGAGAGAGAGGAGGGGGGACTGGAAGTATCTGGGCAGTCTCTATTGAACATCACTTACTTTTTTAATCCCTTCTCAAATTTTCTGTTTCCTTTTCGCTCTGCTCTGTTCTGTTCTGCTTTCCTTTCTACTCCTTTTTTATCATTTTACCTCATCTACATTCATTTAATCTAATCCCAATCTCCTCTCCTCTCCTCCCATCTAATTTCACCCAGTCTCAACTCATTTCATCTATATACGTCTCCTCCCTCCTCTCCTCCTGTCTCATTTCATCTCAATTCACTTTATTTTCTCCGTCCCCTCTCCTTTCCTCCCTCTTCTTTTATCCTCTCCTCTCTTCTTTGTGTTATGAAAAGCAGTTACCTGTATGCTCCCAGGCACAGGGTAGTTTTCCTTTTTTCCCTCTTTGTGTGTGTGTGTGTGTGTGTGTGTGTGTGTGTGTGTGTGAGAGAGAGAGAGAGAGAGTGTGTGTGTCCTACGCTTACTGCGCTTCAGTCATATTAGCAGCTCTTATTCAGCTTTGAATAGCCCTTTCATCATCATCAATAGTAACAACATCATCTTCATTAACGACAACATCGTCATCATCATCATCACCATCATCATCCCCACCACCACCACCGCCATTATCCTCACCATCATCATTTCGACCCTAATTCCCATCTAAGGGAAAGGGTGGGGTAGGATCCAGAAACGGTGAAAGTGAATGCTTAACAGTATGGAATATCTCAGGCAGCATGGCCAGAGAATGGGGGCATACAATCACACACCGCTCAGGTCAGGAATACATTTACGATCAATTCCCTGTCTTAACTTAGGTTTTGATTTGTAGGAGGGACAAGGAGGCTGTCGAATCTTCCTTTATCTCCTGTTCAAGCTTCATAAACAGATCTTAGAACAAAAAAACTATTTTCCCAGTTCCGTCTGAAGAAACTTTACAACTGGAGAAGTACAGTGAAAATCCCATCTCTACCAGTGGGTGTTTTAGATACTTCGATTTTTCCGCTATGTATTTATTCGTCACACTCTGGGAAGATACTTGTCTCTCTATACACAGTTTCTTAATGTTTCCTGTATAGGCATGCGGAAGACAGTCATGCCGCTAATAACATACTCTTAAGGGACATTAATATACTCTGCTAGTCTGTTCATCATTCTCTCTCTCTCTCTCTCGCTCTCTTCATCGGAGCTTAGGGGCCCAGGGCTAAGCTATTAAGTGCCGGCATTTAAGGCAAGGGTAGTCAGCTTAGAGAATTGTGTTGCATTTTATACGTTATTACTTACTTGTATTCTCTTAAGACAATTTTAAAACAGACATAGTTTGCACAAAAATATCTATCTATGTCTATAGCCTGACGCCTTGATCCCGTGAGGTGTGGCCACAAGCAACTCGCTTCCACGTCGCCCTCTCCCCTGCCATTACGTTACCCTTCCCCGAACTTACACGCCCCTTTCTTATATACCTCTCCGATCCATCCCTGCAACGCATCCTCGGTCTCCCCCTCCCACAAAAATACAAAGTAGATAATCAACGAGCCACAATAAAAGACACAGAAGAGGTGATATGACGTTATCTAGCCTGAGTGGGATATTAACGAGTCTGGGAATATACAAACAAACTCGCCCGGAAGAGGTGTTGGGGAATTTCCAGGTGGACGAGTGTTGAATGCGTTGTTGGAGAAAAATGTACATCAGATGACAATGGTGAAGATGATGATGATGGTGATGATGATGGTAAAGATGGCGATGATGGTGATGATGATGGTGAAGATGATGACGATGATGATGATGATCGCCTATATAACACAAATGAATATTAAGGTACCACATAATGGAAAAATGAAAACTACTGAAAAGAAATCCTTGGAAATATCTATAAGCCGACAAGATGGCAACGCTGTCAGAAAAAAAAATATGGAGAAGAAACACGAAGACACCGATTTTTTATATGGATGTAGTTGACTTTAAAAAAAAATAGAGAGAGAGAAAAAAAGAATATTAGGAAGATACTATATGAAAGGAACTGTGACGGAAGATCAGTCAGGGGATTGTAAGTCTAGGAGAGAAAAAAATCCTTGTGAGAGAGGAGCTTCCGGAATAAAATGTGGAAATTACGTCGCCCTCCAACTCTTTCCTACTGCCGCTCCTTTGTTCTGTTTCATCTGTGTGTGTGTGTGTGTGTGTGTGTGTGTGTGTGTGTGTGTGTGTGTTTCAATGCACGATCATTAATAAACTGTTTATAATGTATATATCGATGTAGGACTAAATCTTTTCATCTCTCAATTTGATGATGAGGACAAAATCAGTCACTGCTCATAAACTTAATAAAGTGAGCTACCTTGAAAGCAGCTGTTCAACTTTTAGGTTGCTTCTTGAAGTCTAGGACGAACTATGGCAAACGATAAATATAAGTGTACTGTGTTCTTTGTCACTCACTTATTCAGGTAGTTTATGATAAATAACAAAAAAAAACTAAGCTCAGAATAGGTACGTGGTGGTTGTGGTGGTGATCGAGGAGACAAGAAAGTAAAAATTAACTCCTGAGATCGGGTGAGGTTCGCCTTGCCGGTCTCTGGAGACTTGCCTCACCTCAACCCCCTTCCCTCTATTCCAAAGTATTCCATGCTCTCATCAGCACTGCGTTGTTACATTTTCCCAGTGGCTAATCATCTCAGTAATTACAGCTTGACATCTCTCAGCCAAATCAGCCACATGCATAAGACCAGCACGATCCAATTTATATATAGTCACATTCCAGTCTTAAATTTATAGCTAAAGGTCAGCATGGATTCATGGAAGGTCAATCATTCCCCACAAACTTGTTGGCAATTTTCTCTGAAGTGTATGAGGTGGCATATGAGATAAAAGTACATACGGCATTTACTGGACTTCAACAAAATCTCTAATTTCAGGTTACACTATGATAATTTCAGGTCACATTATGATACTTTTAGGTTACTCTATGAAACTTTCAGGTTACTCTGTGATAGTCTGTTTTTCTCCTTTCACACTTTCCTTTAAAATGTCCACGATAGTTTAGAGAGAGAGAGAGAGAGAGAGAGAGAGAGAGAGATAGAGGTATGTNAGATAAAAGTACATACGGCATTATTTACTGGACTTCAACAAAATCTCTAATTTCAGGCTACACTATGATAATTTCAGGTCACATTATGATACTTTTAGGTTACTCTATGAAACTTTCAGGTTACTCTGTGATAGTCTGTTTTTCTCCTTTCACACTTTCCTTTAAAATGTCCACGATAGTTTAGAGAGAGAGAGAGAGAGAGAGAGAGAGATACAGGTATGTAACCAGATAGACAGAAATAGATGTGCAAATAAATCACTTGGTTATGCGTGATTCATAGATATACTGATTCCACAAGAAAAAGGAAAAGCGATGTCCCGAGTGCTTTCGTGTGATGACATCTTCAGGGGAGAACAAAATGGGTGAGGTTCAGACCAGTACTTTTATACAGGGAGAAAGATGAGGAAATTCTCTAGGGACTACCAAGTCGCTGGTCAAAACCAAAGTGATAGTAATAAATATTTGCTTATATCTACGCAAAGCATGACTTCTTCATAGTACATAATTTATAGTACTAGAGTAAGATTTATAAGATAATACCTTACAAATAATTTAATCATAGACGGTTAATATGAAATAAATATATACAACAGTATGAAGTCGCATATGGTAAGAATAATGGCCTCGGGACAAGTAGAAGGATTAAGGTAAATTAACGACTAATCTCTTAAGAAGATTAAAAAGGTGCGGAGAACCTTCTCTGCAGTCCGTATAATTATATAAAATTCACTGTATGAAAAAATAATAACGAGACTCTTCTCTTGGAGTATATACTCCTTCCGGGGAATGAAGGGAGAGTAAAAGGATATATTCATAACTGGGCAGTGGAACCACCCGGATATATTATTGCCACCACGCGAAGGCGTCACTCCCCAGCACCCGTCGTGGAGAGGCTGCTGTATTTTATCCCACTTCCTGTGTGATGGAGGTGCGATATGTCACGCATGGAATTCTGTGGTTTCGGTTCCATATTTTTCCTTCAGTTCCCTTCTGCTTTTCTCGTCTTTAACCCTGAAGTACTGGTGACATGCAAAACAAGACACAGCTGGTGTTGATGTGTAGTGGTGCACTCTGTTTTTTCTAACTTGGCCTAAAATCGTTGTCTTCCCGTCTTGAATGCTGAGTTTTGAATACAGCTTAATACTAGAAAATGGTGCTAGTCATGCAGAAGTGCAATGGAAAGAATGTCGAGCCGTGGTATTGCCCTATTCTGCCACTGAGCTACAAGAAATCGGCTGCAGAAGGACGAAAATCTGGGCCAAGTTAAGGTGAAACAAGTGTAGATCATACATCCCTTCCCGAACACGTTTGATCACTCATAACTTCTGTGAACGATCTAGCGGAATTTTCCCGTTATACCTATCACATTGCCTAACGGGATGTCTCATGTCACTTCTATCCTAGAGTAATGACGTCAATATTTAAATCCAATGGGGTAAAACGGAAATTATCACCGGATGCAGATCAAGCGTTTTGGCTTCGTCAGTACGATGTCCCCTCTTATTACCTCCGACGAAGAGGGTAAGAAAGGATGAAATCATAGGGGGGAAAGGAGGAGGGTAGGACAGATACAAGGCACAGACGGTGACTGAAAACAGTAACAGCAGACAGTGGTATGGTGTGAGTTAGGAGGGTAGGATATATATAAGACACAGACGATGACACAGAAGACACTGGCAATAGACTGTGGTATGATGTGGGTGAGAAGGGTAGGACATAGGCCCGTATTCTCGTCGCTTAAGGAGATTCCCTAACACCTCTTCTTTAGCCACTGATGTTTGGATATGGCTGATTAATATCCTTATGTGGATTTGGTGGGTAGAGGAGAGTCTTCTTTGCTATCATTGTCTTATTCTAGTAGTTTAGTTACTTTTGTAGGAGCTGCCTAGCATGGGCCAACTGGCCTATTGCATTTATCTTTTCCTTACGTTCTTATGTTCTTATGTTATCTATGTAGAGTATGGCGATGTTGAAAAGATTTATGTAACACAGAAGAGGACAGTAAGGTGTAAAACAAAATAAATCTCCTAGGAAAAGATGCTAGGGAGCTTCCTCAACCGACAATTATACGGTCCCCACGCTCCTGTGATTCACTCTTAGCTGAATTAGATCGCATGGCTTGTAAGCTACATATGAAACTTGATGAGACAGGATATAGAATATGGCATATTTCAGAGTTGTTCGTCCAATGTTTCTGGAGGGAATGATGAGTGAGGTAGGATATAGGGTCATATATTGAGTGATATTCGAAATATAGAAAAATCCCACCTTTAGCGATGTATCCTGCACATTACATCTCATAACCCTCTTGTGTGTTATTGGCACCTTATAAAGAATGCCGATATTAAAACGATACAATATACAAATCGATGTTAAATGTACCATGCAAAATATATCGCAAAGATGCAAGTGCTACGAAGCCTCCTCTGCCATCGAGGATACTGCCTACGTAATGTACAATATATTTCAGAGCTGTCTATCCTGTTTTTTTAAAACGTAAGGGCAGCGGAAGTCTCGAAGTCTTGGATAATATATTTGTTCACAGTGCCTCGTTTTGGGATTTCCAGGATGATATTTCACCATGTCTTTCTCAACTAGTTCTCTCTCTCTCTCTCTCTATCTCTGAACATTACATCGTACACGCCAGCCCTCCAATCACCTTGTTGTTTAAGGACTGTTGTGGCACCTGGTCATAATTATTATTGTTATTATTATTATTATTATTATTATTATTATTGTTACTACCACCACCACCACCACCACCACCACCACCACCACCACCACCACCACTACTGCTACTACTATTAATAATAATGATAATAAAACTACTACTACCACCACTACCACCATTACCACTACTACCACCACCACTACTACTGCTGCTGCTGCTATTACTACTATATTTCTCTTTATTCCCTTACCCCCAGTCCCTTCAGTTATGAGGTCCCTCCAGCAGCTCCTCCTTACCAGGTTATATGTGTATTTAGCATATCAATATTCATGCGTATGTTAATTATACTGTACCAAATATGCGTAGGATGAGGTGTTATAAGCGTAGGAGGGGGTGTTAGAAGCGTAGGAGGCAGTGTTAGGAACGTAGGTGTTAGAAGAGTAGGAGGGGGTGTTAAAGGCGCAGGAGGCCGTGTTAGAAACGTAGGAAGTGTTAGAAACGTAGGAGGTGTTAGAAGTGTCACTGTCAACAAAAACACAGATACAAGACACGCCGTTTGTCTTCACTGGTGTGGGCGCCATTTAAGCACGGCGAAACACTGCCACATCATCGAAGCCCGCATTTTTGTTGCTTAGGAGGCTTCGATGCATCTTTTCCTTGCCGATTCATTTTTATATATGACGGTATATGATTCTGTCATGTACAATTTTTTTTTTTTACATCAGCAAAGAATGCATCAGTGTTTTGACAGGATTCAGTTAATGTTCTATACTCATTTTACGCTAACTTGGCCTAAAATTCCCACCTCTCCATTTGAATGTTGAGATGTACGAACATATTAGCACTAGAAGTTAATGCTAGTCACGAAGGAGTGCTATGAAGAGGATGCAAGGCCGTAGTATTGTCTTTTTCTGCCACTGAGCTATGTGAAATAAGCTGCAAAAGAACGAAAATCTGGGCCAAGTCAGAGCAAAAGAAGAGGGGATACATTTATAAACCGATAGCCATGAAAGACGTACGTGATAGGCAGCGTCCTTATCATCGCTATCAGCCACCCATGCACCAGCAGCAGCAGGTGAGTGTGAAGGACATTGTGAAGGACAATGTGACTGCGATGTACATCCTGATGGACAAAGTGACTATGAAGTACAATATGAAGGACAAAGTGACTGTGAAGTACAGTCTGAAGGACAAAGTGACTGTGAAGTACAGTCTGAAGGACAAAGTGCACATGAACCCCCAAGTGAATGTGACGTATCAAATAAGGCAGATGTGTAGTTTCTTCCTGTTCATTTAGATAAAACATGGAAACTGCATACGCAGTCTTACGATATGTATGCCGACGTCTTTGAAATCCATGTGTTCATTTTCCTTTATTTATGATCGTTTTTATTTTTTGGGAGGGGAACAGACCCGTCAAACACTCAGTGGGGCGTTACGTTCCCCATATATCGTGTTACGGATGAAAGTGTTAAGATATCACAGCCACATTTGCCCTCTTTTCACTGTGTTTGAGAATTATAAATTTGGTGAGAAGGGAGGCTGATTCCCTTAAAAATAATGGTTGGAAAATTGTATATAGTGGAAGACCTTCAAAGTAACTCGACGAATTAACTTAGGAAGTTTCACTCAAATCCATCAACTAGTTTAGGAGGAATTAAAGCACACACACACACACACACACACACACACACA
>JAGKTI010013635.1:0-22745 GCA_018397915.1 Birgus latro
CTGTAGCAACACACATCGAGACAATGGTGTTATTCTCCCCAGAACACCTCGGACCCCTAGGGCGGCGTCTCTGGGCCTCGGTGCGCCGCTGTGCATGGGCAGAGCCCTTCACAGCAGCACCCCCCGGTCCAGTGACACCTGTAGCTTCAGGACCCTTCGGTGTCTGCTGGAGACAAAACTCCACTGTCTCACCCTCGCCGAGAGAGCGTCGGAAGTGCCGTGGATTTGGAGCAACGATCCCAAGTCTGTGCACAAAAACATCAGATTCGGTGTCCCAACGTCTGATGAATCCATACCCAGACTTCACGTTGAACCAAACAACGGTGCCAGAGATCGTCGTGGCTCCCGGCTGCCTGGCACTACTGCAGGATGCCCCCCTCAACGGGTCGAAGGCTGGAGCAGTAGTGGAAGTCGGCATGACGACTGGCAGATCAAGCGGGCAGCAGCAAAAAAAAAAGTCTAAGGAGTTTAGTCCCCACTGTTCACTACGAGTGGGGACGAGGTCTTTCTCCCGCAGCTGCTGGGCTGGAACACTAGTTACCGTGGGCGTAGATCCTGGTGAGATATGGGGGATATAGCCTAGCAACTGGGTCGGTAAATGTTTCCTAGGTAATCATCTCTTTACAATTCAGGTAATCCAGATGAAATGCAAAAATAAACCTACAAACAATGTCTACATACTGAAAATGCAGTTATTATAGGAACAGCCAAAGCATTCGCCCATGAATGCGTATTGTCCGCCATCACTAATAAACTAGATCAGTAATCCTCCTGCAATCAGAGGCATATCATCGCAGCTTCGCCAGAATCTGACTACTCTTTTTTTTTTTTTTTATTGCAGCAAAGATGCTCTCGACAGGTTGGTGATGACTGGCTGAATGCAACATGTCCGAATAACATTTACTAACACAAATTTCCCTCTAGATATGTTATCAATTAATAATGCTAACGAACAAGGAGATTATTAAGTAATGGTGCATTCAGCCAATCATCACCAACCTGTCAAATGCATCTTTGCCTCGATCTAAAAAAAAATGAGTAAATTTCAAGCCACATAATCCGAGAGACTTCGCACAAAGTTTGGAAACCATTTGCCCTCTTGATTTTGAGATTTTGGTACCAGGCAGGCCGACAGACCGACTGGCAGACTGGCAGACTGGCAGATTGGGGCAGACAGGCAGACACACTTAGACACAGACACACTTAGACACAGACACACTTAGACACAGACAGACACGCAGACACAGACAGACGCGCAGACACAGACAGACACACAGACAGACACAGACACAGACAGACACAGACACAGACAGACACACAGACACACAGACACACAGGTGTTACATTATCGCTTTGCTGGGCAGGCGACGAAAAAATGAAAACTGAAATTGCAGCAAATATTACACATGAAAATATACGGTGATCCAGAGCAGTAAGCTCAGCTCTTAAAATTTGTGTCAATATAGTGATATGATGGTGCCAGATGTGACTACAAGTAATTGATTACGCTACTTTTAATGTCCTCGTGTTACCTAATCTGACATTATGATATTACGCCTACCCTGATAAAGTCTGTTTGTAAACAGCTGTATTAGTTCATTTTTTCACGGTGGTGACCCTCACAGAAGTACACTGTAATCTCAGAAATTTCTCATCCTCGGGAATCATAATAAATCTACGTCAGTGCCAGTCACTCTTCCTTAAGTGGCATTATGTGAGCAGCATTTTCCATCCATCCCTCTGATGTAGCCTAAACCCTTTGGGGCCACAACCAGCTGCAGTGCCTTTACTCACTACACCACCAGGCGTCCATTTGGTTATATGGTTACCAACCAGTGTAGTAAATAGTTAGCTGACATATAATGGAACTCATTGTATAGTCACCTGAAGGTAGTGCTACATCGAGTGAAAGTGAAACCGTAGGGAGTCTTGAGAGAAGATCTGATGAACTGATACACTGAGAATCGCTTCATTTAGTGAGCCCCTTTAGACATGAGAGTTATACTATACTCCACACATGGACAAATAAAACACAGTACAAAGTCAGCAACTGAACACAGTTCACTTAAAGAAAGCAACGTATCAGTTCAGGTTACTTGAATTGATTCTGCACACTAGGACAGCCACAGGTTTTTCTACATATCTCACAATGCTACTCAACCAGGCGATCAGATAAATATCGCAAATATTTCAACCACCACTCTCTATTATACTGTGTTGCCTCTGTTTAACACATGCTATCTCCTCATTCTTTACCCTCTTCACAGCATCCTTCACTTCTGCCTTAGTCACATTCTCAAGCTTTGTGCACCACCATACAATCATGAGTACCACCATGATGCACTCATTCCTGTTCATCTTTCCTACAGAATATTATGCACGAAAAGTGTCTGTCATTTGTTTGCCTTCTCTGTCTCATCTCGTATATTTTTGCATTTTTATCTTTACTTTTAAAATTGATGCCTACATTCTTGCGCTAAGCAAATGATGAATCTTATACATTTTAGCTCCATTTTCCATTACTTGTGCTAAATAAAGGTAATAAAATAAAGGATTTGTGTATAAAATACATTAATTTGATGATGTAAATGTACAGATTTACAGCTTTATCTTCATTCTTGCATAGTTAATATACCGTAAACTGAAAGTGATGTGGACAGTTGTTACTACTGTCCCGTACTTAATCTCACTGTCTTATTTTTTATGTACTATGTTGTAATAATGCACTCTCTAAGTTAGGATAGAAATCTATTGTAAGTTTATGTATTGAATAACGGTAAAATAAGGCTGTTCTTAGTAAATACAGCCTGAAACTCCTGTCGTGCCGCTACCCAGGTGTCGTTACGGTATTTCTCGGGAATATATCCTCCCGTATTTAATACTAAGTGGTAGCGTAGTTTAACTCCGCCTCGACACAGGTAACGCACGACATGGGGGGACTTCACTAAAATGCCCCGACACACATGTACTTAAAACTGGGAACTGGAAGAAGTGAAAAAGTAATATGGCTTTTCTAGGCTTTAATTACAAAATAGTATTTACAAAAATCTACAAATAACTCTGAGGTAATTCCCACCTCATTTCACTACGTGCATAAGTACCTAAAAACCGCACATACACGTCTACTCTTAAAATCACTGGAATATTAACACTATTTTAATAAAGCAAAGCCAGTCTTGTAAAAACTCACTAGTGCTGTTATATATATATATAGCACTCTTTAGTTATTCATATATATGAAATCACTGTTACATCAATATAAGAAAAACACACTTAAACATTTAAAATCTTAACTCCCTCCGTTTCAAACTAGGAGTCCTTACTAGTTCTTAGACTCCTTCCGTTTTCTAACTAGGAGTCCTTACTAGTTCTCAGACACAGACAACTAGGAGTCCTTACTAGTTCCCAGACGACAGACAAATAAATAGCACTGCTGGTCAGTTATACCCGCGGTCACAAAGCATGTACTTTCACTTACTACCAGTAATGCTCGCATGCTGGCTCCCTGGAACTTTACTCTCGGCTATACAGCGACGTCTCTGCACCAAGCGCGCCAAGCTGCCTCACCGTCCTCCAGCTTCTCTGTGTCTGCTCTTCGCCAAGTTCTAGTCTGAACTGAGGTCTGTACCCCTTTCTGGCCTCAAAAGGTTGCCGATATTCGCCAGCAGTCATATGGGGTGTGGTGGGTGATATGATTCACCCACTCACCCAGCGCCGTCACCCACATGTCACCCGCTTCACCCACCGTAGAGGCCCTACCAGACTCGCTGTGTCAGCACCCGCTCTCACGGTCTGAACTGCCTAGCCAACACTTTTCCTGTGTAAACAACTCGACCAACACCACCCGCACTACTCCTCTCTCTCTCCTCCTCCTTCCTCTATTTATTTCTTCCTCTCAACCTCTCTTCCTTATTCCATCTCCCTATTGCCCACAGCTGTACACCGAATCGCTACTCTTTCTCCCCTGTCCGCATTTCATCCTAAACTCACTTCCGGCAGGCGGTGTCATTTGCACCTCTGTCACCGCTGTGTGTCTTACACCTGCTCGAGGGGATGCATGTCGGCTTCCCGACACTCCTCACGTGAGATTAAAAAAAAAAAAAAAGATATTGTAGAGCTTTCTGAGACGCTGTGGCCTCGAATATGCTATTTTAATACAAATGCTATAATGTTTTCTTCCCATATATATATTATTTTGCTATGACAGTAGTACAGCTTACCTTTAGTGAAGGTTAATTTGTGCAGCAACCTAATATCGACTATGCCCTTTCTACTCTATCCTGGCGAAAACTGCTATCTCTCCATCACGAATACAGAGTTGTAATAACAAATGAACACTAGAATATGGTACTAGTCACAAAGTAGTAGTATGGAAAATAGCAGAGTCGTGTTGTTGTCTTATTCAGCCTGTGACCCATGTAATGTAAGGTGCTAAAAGACGAAAATCTGGGCCAAGACTGAGTAAAAGGAGTATAATCTTATCATGCTATAATTACTGATTTGTCCTGCTGAATGATGGTAGGGACGAATGTACACTACCGTATGTGTTTCTTTTTTATTTCCTCCGCCAAGGAGGATATGTTTTTGCCGGTGCTGGTTCGTACGTCTGTTTATCTGTTAGCAGGATTACTCAGAAAGTTATTAACGGATTTTGCTGATTTTTTTTTTTTTTTTTGGAGTTATAGGGTATGCCCCACGGAACAATCCGTTACATTTTGGTGGTGATCCATATCATCATCCAGATCCAGGAATTTTTTAAAGGATTCTTTACCATTGCAGGATAGTGGCAGTTTCAACTGTTTTATTTCTAACCTGATAAATAATACCTACAATGCTTGCACAAAAATTACAAGACATCTCTAAATGATCTACCACATACCCAAGTTTGATCTGGATCAAAGAAACATTCTGGATCTGGTGATCCAGAATGTTCAAGCCTTGGCGGAGGTTTACAGTCTCGGACTGCTTTTGTTGCAGTTTGGAAATTAAGTGACAGACAATGAGAGTGGGTGAACTAGTGAGAGGAAGATGTGATTATGGGATGTGTATGAGTGCGTGATGTAACTAATATGAATATAAGTACGAGTGCAAGTGTTTATGAGGGCACAAGTGTGCATCCACACTTACTCCAAACATATTGTTACGTCCACATCCCACACTGCCACAGGCTCCAGCAGTAGTAGTTCAGTATAGGAAGAACGTTGCCCAGTGAGTTGTTCTTCCAGTGGTCAGCCTTTCGGTGTACAACACACAAGATCAGCTCAGGCATTGTAAATAAAACTGGCTTCTTAAGTTCATTGTCTTTATTTTCCAAATAATCACATTTAATGCTTGCCAACTTCACTGTTTTCACAAATACTGAAGATATACAAACTGCACTGGCACTTAACTACACTCAAACTAAACTGAAAACAACTGAAACTGCTCTAGTCTCTTCCCCATCCTTATATAAGCTTCTTATATTCTAGATTGTTCTACACTTCTCCAAAGTTCTTGTGTATTCCCGAGGGAGCAACGGTTACAATAGTTACCAACTCGGAGACATCCAAAACATGCCAGAGCTTTCTTACACTGCATGGCACTAAATTATTTAGCATACAAACTTAGATTACATAATTTATCAGTCAAATACAACATTATAGAGAAAAAGAGTGCAGAAATTTATGTACAACTTACAAAATAACTACGCTCACAAACAGCAGGCTAACTGGCAACTCTGACTCGTAACGGAAGTACGGAACTACGAGAAATATCGGGTATTCTCCAGCACAATCTTACTAGCAATCCAGCTTCTCAACACTGCCCCCTCCCTAGTCCTTTTGTCATCCTGACAAAACTAAACTACATATATAAACATAATCCTTAATCCAACCTAAGCTTTTAATTATACACAAAATAATCCTTCAACTTATCAGGTCTTCTCCTACGCCACTTCCGACAGCGTCCCTGCTCCTCCTCAACAGTCCACTCCTCCTGGAATGTCTTGGTCCTCTTCCTGATGCACATCTGTTGGGAAACTGTCACCATCCTCACGTACCTCAGCTCATTAGTCCTCCTCAACATCCTCGGCTGCAGGAGAGCACGATTCCTCAGAGATGTCTCAGCTGTACTGTCCTGGCCCATGGTACTGCCACAGACGATTCACGTGTACCACCTTTGGGCGAGACTTTCTGCCTCCCTGAATCTGGTACATTACATCTGATAGGTGGTCCAGCACAGTGTAAGGCCCGTCCGATGAGCTTTGAAGCTTCGGAGACTGTCTCTTCTTTTGCCAAGGATTGTATATCCACACTTGGTCACCATCCTCGAAGCTCACCTCACTTGCCTTGGAATCATACTTGCGCTTCATCACTTTGCCTGAAAACTTTAGAGCTTCTCTCACTTGATGGTGTACATCAGCCAGCCTTTCTTGAAGATGCTTTGCATAGCTAGAGGTGTCTGTAGACAGCTCCTAACCAGGTGGTCTTCCCATTAGCAAGTAAATGGGTAAACGTAACTCGTGGCCCAACATCAGTTTTGCAGGGGTGTAGCCATTAGACTCATGGGGTGCAGACCGATATGCCATCACCAACCCAGATAATTTTTGGTCCATTGCAACTGTCCTTCTATGCAGTACTTGGCAAGTTCTTTTCCCAGGGTCCAGTTGATTTCCCCACCATCCCATTTGACTGTGGCATTAGTGGGGTCGTCCTGGTCTTCTTGATCTCCAGTAACTTGCAGCACACACGGAACACAGCAGACTCGAAGTTTCTACCCTGGTTTGAATGTAGATCTTGTGGCAGCCCAAAACGACAGAAAAGCTGGTCAACCAACACCTGAGCAACAGTTGCAGCCTCTTGATCAGGGATGGCATTGGCTTCTGGCCACTTTGCGAAGTAGTCCATGGCGACACACATATATCTGTTTCCTCTTTCAGTGAATGGCAGAGGTCCAGCAATGTCCACCGCGACTCTTTCCATCGGTGCACCCACTTGGTACAGCTGGAGAGGGGCGCAACCACGTTTCTTGGGTCCCTTCTTGGCACAGCATATCTCACAGGCCTGACACCACTCTTCAACATCCTGACACATGCCAGTCCAGCAGAGCCTCTGTCGCAGCCAACTTAGAGTTTTCTTCACTCCCAGGTGCCCACTAGTGATCTGGTTATGGGACTTATCCAAGATCTCGGACCTCATCTTCTTTGGAACCACCAGTTGCCAATACTTGCTGAAGCCATCGGGTGTCTCCCACTGATGCTCCAATAGTCCGTGATCCAAACGAAGAGGTCCCACTGACTCCAGTAACTCTTAGTCACAGGGCTTAACCTGGAAACTTCTTCCCAAGATGGTCGCACTGTACTCTGCTGCAGCCACTCTAGCACTGGTTGTAAATCTGCATCCTCTTCAGGTCTTCTGCATCTGACACTAGCCCTGTCACTGCAGTACGGCTACATTTTTTACTAAGATTTTTTTTGCTATACATCCGGCACTCTGGATCACAAGGCCGATGGATGCTCAGGCTGCCAGCATTGCCATGCACCCGCCTAGGACGGTGCTGTACCTCATAACTGAGCTAGTAAAGCTTCCCAAACCGGCCTGCCAGTTGTTCTTCCGAATTCTTTAACGTCTTCAGCCACTTCAGTGCCGTATAGTCTGTCCTGGTGATGAAGGAGGATCCATGCCAGTAGGGATAGGAGAAATCAAGGCTCTTCATCACTGCCAAAACCTCCTTGTGGGTCATACAGTAGTTCTGCTCTGGTGGGCTGAGCTTCTTGCTGTAATACGCCACCACATGCCCTTTGTCGTCCTTCTTCTGCGACAGGACTCCATCAGTACCAAGGTCACTAGCGTCACAGTCCAAGATAAATGGCTGACTCTGGTGTGGCTATGGGAACACTGGAGAGCTTGCTAATGCATGCTTGAGTTCGTCGAAGGCTTTCTGAGTCACTGCAGTCCGTGTAAACTTCTGCCTCTTCCCCAACAACTTGTGCAGAGGTGCAGCTATCACTGCAAAGTCCTTGACAAAACGCCAATAGTAGGCACACAAGCCCAGGAACTTTCGTAGCTCTTTCACACGAGTTGGAACCGTCCAGTTTTCCAAAAGTTCCACCTTCTCTGGATCAGTATGGACGCCGCCCTCGCCTACAATGTGTCCCAGGTATTTCACTTCCTTCCGAAACAAGTAGTGCTCCTTGGGGTTCAGCTTCAGCTCAGATCCTGTTGAACACTTCCGACAGCCTCTCCAATTCCCTGTCGAAAGTCTGTCCAAACAAAATTACATCGTCCAGATAGATGAGAACCGTCTGCCAGTGCTGGCCTTCCAGCACATGATCCACGAAATGCTCAAAAGTAGCTGGGGCATTGCATAGACCAACGGCATCACTTTAAACTGCCATAAACCCCACCTGTATGAAAAAGCCATTTTCTCCTTCTCCTTTTCTACAACCTTGACCTGATGATATCCTGCCTTTATGTCTAGGGAGGAGAACCACTTGACACCTGACAGAACATCCAGCATGTCATCAATCCTTCATTGTCACTTCATTCAGTGCTCGATAATCTACACAACACTTTACTGAACCATCCATTTTCCTTACCAGAACCACTGCTGATGTTCAAGGACTGCTGGACTTTTCTATCACTCCTTGACTTTGGAGGTTCTCCATCACCTTCTTCATTTCTTACCTTTGAGCTGGCGCCATCCTTTGTGCTGGCTGTTTAATCGGTCAATGATCCCCGGTGTCTATACAATGCCCCACCAGATCAGTGCATCCCAGGTCAAGGTCTCTGGTGGAAAAGACATCAACAAACTTCGTCAGCAGCTGCCTCATCTTCAGCATTTGAGCCATTCAAGTATTGGCACCTCCTTGAAAATAGGTCTTGTAAGTGGTCTGGCAGATACCCATCTTCTTTGACTACACTCCTTTTACAGGCCTTTCTCTGATGCCATTCAGGGTCCACCGCCTGGCATAGTCCCAGAATTTCTTCCTCGTTGATCTGTGGCTCACGGGAGAAATTAGCCAGCACAGCCAGCACAGCCACCACTTCACCTGCACCTGTTTCCACCAAAGCTCATCCCACCATCACTTTGCCCTTCGTCTTGCACCATACCTCAGGTTCCACTATCCCTAGACAGCTGTCAAAAGAGCAACTCACCTTACATTGGAGCAGTAGTTCTGATTTTGGGGGTATCACTGTTTTGCATAGCGCCCTCACCTCGCCACCAGAATGGGCATGTCTCACCGCCGTGACAGGAACAGACTTTCCACGAACCTTCAGCTTCATGAAGCAGAAGTCCAGCTCACACCCCATGGACATCATATAGTCTAGACCAAGAAGGCAAGGATCCTCCATGTCGGCCATGTAGACAGGAAGAGTAGCCTCTTGCCCTATCACTTCTTGTGGACATCCAGGGGCCCCCTCAGTTCTGCTCGGTGTCCAGTTACGCCACACAGTTGTTCTGATGACTCCAGCAGATACACCTAAGGCCTCATAAAAGTCTGCTCTGAGGCTGAATCAGTGACAAGAGAACACTTCTTTCCATCTATTCTTCCATCTACTAGAACACTGTCGATCGCTGTTCTCTTGCATTTTCTCAGTGGTGGTGCTACTTGGGAAAAGCTGGCTGGTGGTTGCCCTTTAACACCAGCCTCCACTAGTTTTCTGCTTCTCTCTGGTCTTCTGCAACTGCAACCTTCTTCTTATCCTTCTTTTTCTTCTTTGAACACTCAGAACTGAAGTGTCCCACCTCACTGCATGTCCAACATGCTTTTGCTACAGATGTAGATTTCTTTGCACTGCTCTGTTCCTACTCCTTCTTCCGCTTGTAACAATCATCCTTCTTGTGTCCTGGATTCCTGCAGAACCAGCAACCTCTTCTAATCTTCTCCTGTTCCCTCTTCCACTTGTGGCATTCCTCTTTCCTATGTCCTGCCCCCCCAGTACCACGCCCGTTGCAGTAGTGGGGGGGGGGCTCAGGGGTCTGGGACTGGGGCCTGATGGTGGGGGTGATGTCGCTACGAGTATGTATTGCTTCCTCCGCCCCAGGGTCCCAATCCTTGACCCTACTAATTTTGCTTGGTCCTTTTTCTTCCCTTCTCTTCTTATATCTTCTTTTCTTCTCACCTTCCTATGGTGTGAGAGCCGTGCTGATGGGATGCAAGGCTGTCTCTTTTGTGTTAGTCGCGAACGGCCTCAGGGAACCATGGGTACAGTTTCCCTTGTATCTTTTGCCCTCACCCCTGACTCGGGCTCTCATAACTCTCGTTTTATACATTTAGGCTCACAAAGGCCAGCAATGATTCTTCTAACCTTATTCAAGGACCAATGGGAGATGCTTCTCCAAAACCTTCTCCCAGTCAGACAGATTCCCCATTCCCTACTTTTCTACCCCTTTCCTCCTCTTCCTATCCCTCGTTTTCTTCTCCTTCCCCTCCGCTTTCCGAATCCTTCACCAATAACATCAATTTTCGGCCGCCAGACGAGGCCCAAGTACTTTAACATACAGCCAATGACAAACGAGCTCGCTCTCCATCTCTCTCTCCTCCGACAAATATGTCCCGACGTCTCATTCCCGTCACGTCCTAATGGCGACCGCCTCTTGACAGTCCAAACTGCTGCGCAGGCTGAGAAGGCATTGTCACTTACTGACCCCTCTGGTCACCCTATCTCGGCAGTTCCAGATGTCCACCTAAACTCTACCACCGGAACTGTTCTGATCCTATCATATATATCCATAGGAGACCGCAATTTCTCAGAATGTTCTGCTGACATACAAGCAATCTTGTCTGCCCAACACCTTGCAGTACTTTCTGTCCAGTGCTACACGCTGACCCATCAGGGGAGCCGTAAATACTTAGCAAATATTGCCAAAATACTTTTCAAGGACTGCGATCTTCCCACCTCTGATTATCGGTGGCACACGACTCCGGGTCAAGGAGTACACGCCTCGTCCTCGACAGTGCTCTTCCTGTTGGTGTTATGGCCGCCCAGCCAAGTACTGTAGGTCAGAGGCAGTCTGCCCTAACTGTGCCCAACCTGGCCACACCTCAGCCTGCGTAGCAGAGAAAAAAGTCAGCCCAGACTGCCAAGGCTCTCATGCTGCCTCATCCAGGAAATGTCCGGTCTATGTATTTGAAACTGAAGACTCCAGGATCCGCGGGAAAGAAGGTCTCTCCCTCCGTGCAGCCCGTCAATGTGCCCGTGACTTAGGATTCTCTTCCCGTTTCACTTACGCTCAAGTAGCCCATCCTGTTTCTACTACCTCTGCTGTTTCTCAGTCCCATTACACTGCAACTGTTACAAACCTCTAATTCCTTTTCTGCAGTCACCTCCCTATCTTTTTTTTTTTTTTTTTTTTTTTTTTTTTTATGTGTCCGACTCTGGGCATAGGCTTTACAGCCTGCTATCAAGGCCCAGCCGTCCTCCTACATACCATGCACCTCTACATGTCACACCCACCCCTTTGACATCGAAAATCTCCAGCTCCCCTACTGTCTCGGCCTCTTTTCCTGTCTCTATTCATACCTCCTCCTCATCTAACCCTCTAACTGTCACTGTTGCCTCCTCTCCCTCTGTCTCTGTTCTCCCTTCTTCCTCCTCTCCTTCTCTCTCTTCTTGTTCTACTTCCTACTTTCAGGCTCCTCCTGTTTCTCTTTCCACCACTTTCTTTGTTCTAGACTCTTACACTCCTACCTCCTCCCTGTCGTCTTTATTGTCCACTTCTCTCTCTTCCCCTCATCGCCCTTCCTGTTCTGCTGCTCCCCCTTGCTCTTCTTCTTCTCTCCACCAACGACTAATTTCTCTGCCACAGCGTGGTGCCCGCCATCCGCCTCCCTCTGGCAAACGTGGGCTGCCCTCCACTGCATCGGATACCAAGGGTTCCACAAAACCCCAACATTCTCTCCCAACTCGTCAGATGCGTACCGCCCATCCCTCACTCTTCGTGATGCCTATTCCAACGAAGATCCCTGTCTTAACTCCATGGTCTGGTCCCAACCCTATCCCAAGTCCGCAAGCCACTCTATTCACTCTATTCCGACTCCCCTGCCGACACCGCAGACGACACTCCCAACAGTTGCTGAGAGTGAAACCCTCACAGACATCGTGGAGTTTTTTGCGACTTTTACAGGAACCCGCGAGTCCCGAAATAACACTTCATACAGCTGAAGTTCATTCGGCTCCTTCTGATCTCCCTCCCACTCCCCTTCCTCCTGCCCCCACTTCTTGTTCTAATCCCTCTCCTTTATCCCTTCCTATGCCACCGGGCTATAGTGACCGTCCCGCTTGTCCACCTCTTCCACCCTTTGCTCCTGTTCCTACTATTGGACCGACCCAGTGATGTATGATACTTGTCTGTTGTAAATTCGTTATCGTGTGTATTATACTTTATCCTTTGTAATTTCCGTAGGTTTTTAAACTTTCCTTTGGATGTACTTTTATTCAGTGTTGTAAATTTTAATATGTCTCTTTTACAGTGGAACCTCGGAAATTTCACGACCCATCGTAATGACCTTCACTATCTTCTTTCGGTTCACCGTCCTTCCTTAGTCTGTTTACAAGAACCCCGTTCGTCTTCTCCTCCAGCACCTATACCTGACTATTGTTTCCTGTTTACCCCACTACTCTTCTGTTTCAGCTATCTTAGTTCACTACACAGTTCCTTTAGAACGTCTACCCTTTCACACCACGATTCCATGTCATCTTATTCGTGTTTTTCTTGGACGCTGGATTACGGTGGTTTCTATATACAGGGTGTTTCGTGAGTTATGTCAAAAACTTTGGGAAATGATAGATGAGGGAATTCTAAGCAAAAAAATGTTATATGAACATGTGTCCAAATCTCAACCGTTACGGAGCTACAATTACTGATGACCTTATGGGCGAAAATGGTCTCCTTCATAATTCGCCCATAAGGTCATCAGTAATTGTAGCTCCGTAACTACTGAGATTCGGACACATGTTCATATAGCATTTTTTGCTTAGAATTCTCTCATCTATCATTTCCCAAAGTTTTTGACTTAACTCACGAAACACCCTGTATTTCTCTCCCTCCCAGCCTATTGATTTCCCTGCCTTATCTCTTTCGTTATCACAATTACCCACCCCAATTTTACTGATGGGAGATTTTAACTATCGCCATGCTTTATGGGGTGATACCATTACTAACTCGCGTGGCCGCCGTCTTGAGTCTTTTATTTTTATTAATTTATCCTTATTGAATACGGGAGCTTCAACGCATTTGGACGCTAAAACTCGTACTTTCTCCTGTCTGGATCTCTCCTTGTGCTTCCCTTCTGTTGCTTTGGATTTCCATTGGACTGTTCTTTTGGACGTTGTATGCAGTGATCACTTTCCTATCAAACTTACTCTTACTACATATTGTCCCATACTCAGACCCCCTTGGTGGTGTTCCCCGAAAGCTGACTGGCCGTCATTTACTTCTTTAAATGTTCCTTCTATATCTCCTTCCTTCTCTACTGTTTTAGATATGCTCACCTGTTTTCATGTGTTAGTTCTGAGTGCGGCTTTGACTGCGATTCCTAGGTCGTCCCGTCCTTTTACTTCTGTGTACCCTGGTGGGATTCGGACTGTACTGTGGCTCTCCGTGTTAAACGTGAACGCAACACCCCGGATGAACAGACTGCATTTCTACTGTTTTAAAAGGTCCGCGCTCTTCTTCGTAAGATTGTTAAATGTGCTAAACGACGTAGCTGGAGATTATACATTTCCACCATAAAAGCCAATACATCCATTGCTTCTGTCTCCAAACGTATATGCAAAATAGCCGCGGTAAGCATCTTCTCATGTCTTCCCCTGTCCTCCATGTGGATGGGGAGTCAGTTGCAGATGCTCGTCTAGTTGCTAATGGCTTAGGTCTTCATTTTAGTAATGTTAGTAGCGGCTCTCATCCCTCACCTGAATCCCATGCCTTTAAAGCTGCTACTGAATGTACGCCTGTTGTCTTCCAGCTGTCGTCTAGTCAGTCGTATAACGCGCCTGTTACGCTCCATGAATTGTCCTCTGTCCTTCATCTTTGTAAGAACACTTTGTAAGAACACTTGATGGCATACACTATAATATACTCCGTCACCTTTCCCCCCAGGTCCTGGCCTTATCATTAACTATTTATAATCGTATCTGGACGGAGGGTGTCTTTCCTCCTTCTTTTCTTGATGCTGTCATTCTCCCGTTTCTTCATAGCTATACTGAAACCAGTTTTATAGCTGGTCATTTGTATAGTATTGTTAGCCATCATACGAAATTTGGTTAATATTTTATGAACATTTGTGTAAGTTACGTTTTTAGGGATATGTAACAGGGAAAGGCGAGGTCGAGGAGAGAGGAACAAGATGAGCTACTTTGTTTGTGACACATGGGTCTTTAAAAAAAAAATCTGTTCATATTCTCAGCTCATTCTGTCTATTCCTGTAGATACAGTTTGATGACAGACAGACTGACAGACACAGGCACAGCCAAGCGAGGTCCCGCGCCCACATTCTAACAATAAGCCGAGCGGAATGATAGTCATTTATTTACGTTTTTATTTATTAATTCAAGAATTAATAATTGCTTCCTTTACTGTTCAACACTAGATACACTTTTCTATTAATTCACATGCTGTTATTACACTTTCCAAGCAGCTGTATCTCAAGATTAATGACAACCCAAATTCAGCCCTCCCCCCTCCCCTCCGCAGCAAAATCCTGGCAGCGCCCCTGGTGGGAGACGACAGATCTAATCTTATCACTTGGTGTGGAGGGGTGAAGCTGTGAAAATGGTACCACCTTTCCTGTTTTCCATTTTGATCATAGGTGTTGCTGCAACAATGAGCGGCAATTAATGCAAACTCTGGTGGGACTTCGAGACATGCAGTATTTCGCCCTTTCCTGTGATCATTCAAGTGGTATGTTGACATTTCTGGTTTCCCATAGCAGAGGAATGTTTGACTTAAAAAAAAAAATCAGTACTTTATGTCTAGGTATCGTAAATGACCATTATTTGGGATTCATATTTTACCTATAACTGTATGCCATCCACATCTTCCAGTAAATCTATACTACTCGATGCTTTATATTTATGTTTCACTCGAATCCTAGAGTGATCCTAGAAGAGAGGCTTTGGTTCCTATTGTCGACCTTGAGATCACAAAGAGGATGGCCAGGTCCCACTTCTTGACTTTACTGAACCTCATCATGGAATAAAAATGAAGCTTGACATTTTTACCTCATTACTCATTGCATTATGTTCATTGGAATGCAGACTAATCATTGCCTATCTTCACAGGTGTTTAAAATTGACGATCATAAAGTGAAGGGTGGCCTAACCTTTTGTGCTTTTAGTTATAATGACACATTCAAGAGTCCCACCAAACAGAGCCTTTCACAAACTCCAGCACTTTGGTTTGTGGATGGATCTTGCTCTGACAACCACCATCTAGCCAAACACCTGTACTCGACACATGCAAAAGTGGGCGACCTCCACTTGGTGCAGTGTCACATATCGTCCCGTGGCTGACACTGCAAAAGAGACACAGGTTGTCTTAGTTTTGTCACTAATTAGGAAAAATATGAATTTAGGTGGACAGGTGACCTAATAATCTGACAGGTGACCTAATAATCCTTTACCATGTGTCTGAGAGGCCTTTCTTAAGCTGGTAGGAACCAGAAAAAGAAAAGAAAAACCAGGAAAGACTGAAGAGGGTGATAAAGATTGTTTCAAAACTAATCAGACAGAAAATTTTACTCTAAGCCAAGTAAATTTGTCTGGCGCGAATTAAAATAAAATATAAGTAACATCCTTTTGACTAGTGAAGAGCATATATTTTATTAACTGTCAAAACTAGAGGCACCCGAAGGGGGAAATCACACCAGCCACTAGTCGATACATATCTAGCGCGGCTCGGAATTTAACCTTGACTTGGCCTACTTTCACCAACTATTTCGAACTTGTAAGAGATTTTCATCCCTACTGCACATCTGTAAAATTTTGAGATATCTTGAGAGGTTGCGAAGTTATCGAGGTAACAGACACACAGACCAACTTTCACCAATTTCGAACTCGTAGGAGATTTTCATCACTACCACACCTGCAAAATTCTGTGATGATATCTTGAGCGGTTGCGAAATTATCGTGCTAAAAGACGCACAGACACACAGACAGACAGACAAATTGAAAACAGAACAGACAGAACAGTACTCATAGGATATATTTATCCCTACTACGATATTCATCCCTACTACACATCTGTAAAATTTTGTAATGATATCTTGAGCGGTTGCGAAGTTATCGTCGTAGAAGACCCATAGACCTTGACCTACTTTCACAAATTTTAAACTCGTGATCTGTTTTTTCCTAAACACATGTAAAATTTTGTTATGATATCTTGAGCGGTTGCAAAGTTATCGTGCTAACAGACATGCACACAGACAGACACAGAGACAAACTGAAAACAGTACCAGCTTCGATATCACGGCTGGTAAAACTAATGAGAGAGGGCAATAGTTATCTTCCTACGCTTAAATATTTTGAACTGCAGTAGCCTAGCCTCATGCCCTTACACTCTGACAAGAATTATGTAAGGCTGACTGTTGTACTTATAAAAAAAAATCATTATACTAGAAAACAAAGATTTATTCTAAAATAGTTAGCTCAGTAAAAATGCAGAGACAAGAAAGGTAAAAACACAGAAGCAAGAGTGCATTTGGATGGGAGAAAAGTCAGGGTTCCATACACATTAATATATTCCACACTACTCACTGAATTTATGTAGCTGGTGGAATGTAGCAATGGTTATAGAACTCATGCTCCTACCATCCCAAATGCCTTCTTTTTTCTGTGTTTCATACATCTCTTGGTTCTGCACATATTTCATCCCTACATCATAACGATCATTATAGAACAATTGTTTCTAGTTTATGATCTATATATTTATGAATGGTGATTTAGAGTGTTATGCAGTGTAAGAACATTCTGGATATTTTGGATGTCATCGAGTTGGTAACTGTTGTGACTGTTACCCTCTTGAGAATGCACAGAACTTTGGAGGAGTAATAGATCACTCTAGAATATAGAAAGTTTTTTTTTATAAGGATGGAGAAAAGACTAGAGCAGTTTCATTCAGTTTCAGTTCAGTTTGAGTGTAGTTCAGTGTCAGTGCAGTTAGTGAAAACTGTATATCTCCGGTACTTGTGAAAACAGTGAAGTGTAGTTGGCAAGCATTAAGTGTAATTATTTTGGAAAATAAAGACAGTGAACTTAAGAAGCCAGCGTTTATTTAGAACGCCTGTGCTGATCTTGTGTTCTGTACACCGAAAGGCTGACCATAGAAGAACAACTCACTGGGCAATGTCCTTCCTGTAGTGAACTACTGCTGTTGGAGCCTGTGGCAGTGTGGAACGGGGACATAACACTGGTGTCACGAGTGTGGGATCATTAGAAAAGTGGTGCAGTGTGTCAAACCTTCGACATGGAGGCAGAAGGTGTAAAGACAAGAGGCCAAGCTAGGCAGGAGGGGCCATGTCTGACAGCAATCATGAAGCTACTACAAGCACAGAATGAAGAACAGAAAAAACTCAAAGAACAATTACAGGCACAAAATGAGTGACATATAGAGCTCAATGAATAATTACAGACACAAAATGAAAGACAGAAAGAACTCGAAGAACAATTACAGGCACAGAGTTTGCAACTACAAGTACAGAATGAAGGACAGAAAGAACTCAAATAACAATTACAGGCAAAAAATGAAGACAGGAAGAATATAACAGCTTCAAGGGCCATTACAGGAGCAACAGAGGGAATTACAACTGAGGATGAAAGGACAGCTAGATGCTTTTTGAGGGAAATGAGGGAAGAACAACAACAGTTTAACTAGGAAGTAGATGCCAAGGTAAAGCAGTAGAAGTATAAGGTAAGCAATACAGTAATGTGATGGAGTGAAGACAGCATGTAGAGGGCCACTCGAAGCATGTAGTCGAACATGTGAAGATATTTAGTGAGAAAATTGAGGCTGTTGAGAAATATTGCACTGGTGAGCCTCAGGTTAGTGTACAGGGAGCATACAAAAAGAATAGACAGTGTATGGTGAATCTTGATGGAACCCAAGCATCTAAAGGTAGCATTACTGGGTTGAATAATCAGAATGTAGGACTTAATGATGATGCCCCAGTTGTTAGGCCCCGAAAAAGCAGTGAAATGTGGCTATAATGGGGTCCAGTTAAAACGAAATCTCAGGAATTTGATGACAAAGTATCTTGGCAACCTTACCATGAATAGTCAGAGTTACTTATTGATCAGAATGGTTGGGATGATAGGCAGCAGGCAGAGCACCTTGCTACTAGCCTTGAGGGTGCTGCAATGGAGCTCTTGGCAGTGATGAAGAGCCTTGATTTCTTCCATCCCTACTTGTATGGGTCTTATTTCATCATCAGGACAGACTATGCTGCACTAAAGTGGCTGAAGACATTAAAGAATCTGGAAGGACAACTAGCACCCTGGGTTGGAAAGCTGGACCAGCAGAACTATATGGTGCGGCGCTGTCCTGGGCGAGTACATGGCAATGCTGACGGTCTGAGTCATTGGCCTTGTGACCCAGAGTGCCGGCTGTGTAGTAAAAAAGAAGATCGTAGCAAGAAATACAGCCATACTAAGTGACAGGGCCAGTGTCATCTGAAGAAGACCTGAAGAAGTTGCAGGTGGAGGATGCAGATTTACAACCAGTGCTAAAGTGGCTGCAGCGGAGTACAGTGCGACCATCATGGGAAGAGGTTTCCAGATTCAGCCTTGCAACTAAGTGCTACAGGAGTCAGTGGGACGTTCTCTGTTTGAACGACGGACTACTGGAGCGTCAGTGGGAGACATGCCCTTAGCAAGTATTGGCAAATGGTGGTTCCGAAGAAAATGAGGTCTGGGATCTTGGATGAGTCTCATAACCAGATCACTGTTGAGCACCTGTGAATGAAGAAAACTCTAAGCCGGCTGTGTCACAGGTTCTAGTGGACTGTCTTGCATCAGGAAGTTGAAGAGTGGTGTCGGGCCTGTGAGGTACGTTGTGCCAAGAAGGGACCCAGGAAAAGTGGATGTGCCCCTTTCCAGCTGTACTAAGTGGGTGCATGGATGGAAAGAGTCGCTGTGGACATTGATGGACATCTGCAACTCACTGAAAGAGGAACCCGGTATATGTGTGTTGCAATGGACTACTTCACAAAGTGGCCAGAAGCCTATGCCATCCCCAGTCAAGAGGCTACGACTGTTGCTCGGCTGTTGGTTGACCAGTTTTTAAATGCAGCTCTTTTCATCATCCTGATCACCTCCCGATACTACAACAATATCAAATAGTCTGATGCAGAGTTCGTTATGCATTTCCATTTTGATGAGCAGCTGTTAGTTTGGCTGGTTCTGACCTGAAACATCCTCTCTTTTATTACTATCCTGTATCTCATCTTAGCTTAACTTTATAAAAGAAAAACAAAATGATAATACATGATTTGAACTACGCTTCAACACCACTACCGGCCTCGCCATTCTTCTGGTTCTCGGTAGCGTGGCCGGAGGTACTTGTTGGGAAGTCGATGATGGGTTATTTAATACAACCAGAATAAAGTCGTGAGACGTATTATCAACGAAGGTGAGTTACAGGACTCTTGGGTTACTGAGTTTTATTGTAGATTTATCTTGATAGCGATTTACAAACGATCTTAGCGTGACAGCCAGTCTCCCCTTTCTCCTTACTCTGCCCTAATTGTGCTCGGGCATTCTCTATTCCCTTCTCTCTGTCATTATATACAAGTGAGAAAGGATGTTTAGGTAAGGTAGTAGTGTCTAATCAGTCTCCTGTGGGCTTCCACGTGTTTGAATACATCATGAGTTTCTTGGTTGTTTGGACTACGAGGATATTTTGAGAAACATCATGTGTTAGGATTCTTGATAGTCTGGGACAACAGACTGTGTACAGATATCATGTGAAATCAGACACTACATCCTGTACATTGTGTTATGAGATATATACTAATGCCTATATAATATCTACATATCGCTCGGTCACGCCAGCTGTCGTACCAACGACAGGAAATATTGTCCTTAATATATTAATACATATTACAGTCAACTTGTAAGTCAATTAAGTAATACTGTAAAAGTTACATAATTGGGATAATGTAGTCACTGTAGTTATAGAATTGTACATATACTGCATAATAGTAATATTAAAATAATACAATGCCAAGTCTACTGTAGTCAGTTATACAATACTGTATATATGAGAAGGACTTGCTGTATATAATGAGATATAATAGTATAATTAAAGTAAGCCTATATTATGTGTAACCCATAATTTGTTATTTTATATAAAACATACATGTACAGTATATACACTATTTACACAGTTTGTCTCACTTGTACAGAACAGTTCTTAAACACTGATTCAAGGTTAGCAATTCTCGCTTGCATTCTGTGCATGGCCAAAAGTAATACAACAAATATGATGGAGAAATCACAAAGATGGCTGGAGCTGGGCTGTATACATAATATGGGTTAAACATAATTCTACTGTATTCTTCCCAAGGTTGTATTGTCTGATTTATTAGTTGCATGGTTTCATATTTGGGTGAAGTCAACTTAATGTATGAGCTTGCATTTAAGTCTAGACAATGGCTGGAAGTACTTGTGTGTGTGGTTGAGAATGGCATAATGGTTTTTAGTGGGCAAGGTGGATAATGTAGGTGTCAGGACTGCACAGTAATCTGGTGAGATGTATAAACCGGATGCTGATGTATGGGCTGGAGATGTATCTGGGCAGGTCACAAAAACTGACGTATTTTGAGTGAAGCAGAACTGTGAATGTCCAATGCGTTGATGGTGAATGAGTTTATCTGGTGCAAATGTGAAGTTGCAATGATGGGGGATGTCATGATTTTCTGTCCTCAAACAAAGATTTCATACCATGCTTATATGCCTTGATCAATTACTTGCCTGAGGTTGTGAATGGGTACTAAATTGATAGTGATCCTTCCGTCACCTGCATTAGCAATTCCTTTCAGGAAAGACTGATATTGAGCCCTTGTGTTGTCCAACTGTAGTATTATTAAGTCAATATGTTCCATGATCACAGAGAAGTGTTGGAATAGTGTATTGTTACCTTCTAGTGCATTTACTTTATCAACAATTCCTAGAGTTGATGCTTCTGCTTTCCTTAGGTTCTTTACAATCGTCAGCATTAAGGTGTTCTGAGCGTCAGTCAACTTATGTTGGTATGAGAGAACTTGTGCTATTTTGTTAAATTTGTTATTTATTTCCTCTAGATCATTTTGTGTAGCTAGTCCAAAAATGTTCCCTAAAATTGCTCCACCTAAGTCGAACAAACCGCGTCTGTTACGTGTATTCGTGATGTTGTTTCCTGTCCTAAGTGTGTTACTCCCAGCTGATGGGATGCCCTGGATCATGGTGATCATTACGTGCTTAGCCTGTTCTAGCTTCCAGTCAGTTAATTTCATTAATTCAGCTACTTCCTGTGTGGGATGATCATGTGAAGAAGGGCGTGTTAATACCACTTCCAGAGTTCGGAGTGGTCCTGATATTTTCTGTAACATCATTGGTATATCTTGCAGTACGTCCAGACCAATTTCGGTACTTATTATGTCTTGTACTACTGCCGTTGAGGCTGTTGGGGCGATCAGGCACCCCTGCCGTACTATATGTTGAGGATGCAAGTGAGGTGATCCTCTTGATATCAACAGGAACATGATCCATGGAATTATTCGCCTCATCTTTACCTACCGAAAGAACAACTGTATTAGATATCAGTTCTTACCTATAAAAGGAGTCTAAATCGATTCCTAAGTCACGTAAATGCCTTGTTACGGTGAGAGCTGTATTGGTTGCACCTATGTTTGTCTGTTTGGTATGCGACTGCAATTTATTCCGATATGTGTTTATTGCTTCTGGCTTATTTTCACAGTGTGTACTAGGATTTTCGGTCGTGTCCGGTGCTTTATAGTTGCAAGCTAAGTTTCTTGAGACCTTTTTTAAGTGATCAATATGTATTTCTTTTTCTTCGTCACTCGATAGTGACTTAATCACTGCCTTATTAGCTCTTCTCTTAATTACTCTATATGGGCCTTCAAATTTTGGTGACAGTTTGTTGGCTCTAGTGTGAATGAGGCCATAGACAATATCACCTATGCTGATGTTTGATTCTATTGCCTTCTTATTAAATGATTCTGTCATATCTTCCTTGGACATCGTTAACTGTTTCTTTACCCTTGTGTGTATTTCTTGAAATTCACGTAAGCGAAGTTTAGGATAATCGTCATAATTATATACGAGAATTTGCTCGCCTTCTAACGTTTCGTAAGGGAGACGTTTGTCTGACCCGTAAATGATGAAATGAGGTGTATCTCCTAGGGATTTATTAATCGCACAGTTGAGTGATGCTTCAACTCTGGGAATCCAGTCATCTCAGTTTGCGTAATTTTCATTGAGGATGTGCCGTAGTACATCTAATTTTTTTTTTTTTTATTCTGCCTTTCCACCAATCCATTGGAAGGTGGATGGTAGGCCAAGATATTAACCTTCTTAATATTGTATTGTTTACAAATTTCCTGCAAAATTTCAGAGTTAAATTCACCACCATTGTCGCTTATTAGCACCTTTGGTGTGGTGAACCTACAGATCACACTGTCAATGAATACCCGTGCGACTGTTTCTGCTGTTTTATCCTTAATTGGAACCAAGATCACATATCGTGAGAAATTATCAGTAGCAACAAAT
>JAGKTI010013636.1:0-11405 GCA_018397915.1 Birgus latro
AGAGAGAGAGAGAGAGAGAGAGAGAGAGAGAGAGAGAGAGAGAATTTGCCCTCCCGACTCTCTCATTTTCCTCCTCCTTCTGACATTAAACTTATTTCCCGCTTCCTTTCCTCTTTCGGTTCCATTTCTTATCTTTCTTCATCCTTCTCTTCAGCTTTCCTCTTTATCCTTAGTCCCACTTATCTTTACTAGACGTACACCATTGTTTCTTTCATTTATTTTTCACTCCATCTTTCTTTTATCCAGTGCCCCAATTTCACCAAGAACTTGAAGGAGTACTGTGTTTTAGGACGCGGAATGATATCAGATGGAATTCTAAAAGTTTGCTCGACGGTGATCTAATTACTGACGAAAGACTTACGTTTTAACCTAAGTTCAGCTTGGCGAACTGTCATGATGTAACCCCTTCATGTTCGGGACAAATTGTCTAGTGCAAATTTTCAAATTTTTGTTTTACATCACAGCCGAAAGTTATGCATCATAATAGCAGTAACTTGTGTTGATAATTTTACATGTTCAGTTTACTGTAAATGAAATAAATCTCTTCAGCACAATAACTCCTCTTCAGATTTGACTCTTGTTTCCGCCAGGTGATTGTTGCCTATATAGCTTATGGAAGATTTTATGATGTGAAGAATTTATAAACAGTCATCATTAGGAAATCACTTCCATTTGACTCAAGTGACAATTTTTTTTTTCCTTGCTACCGGTAAGCGATTTCCTCCGGCAAAGGGGAGTCCTCTTGTAGGGAAGGGATTAGAAACAACCCAAAGTAACACCTTTAGTACAATGTCCTTCTATTTTTATTACTGCTGCCGACAAGAAATTATACCTATTTTAAGGGTGAATTCTGGTAGTTAAGGGGTAAATAGACCAAGAGTGTAAACTTGGGGACTCATACTTATGAGCTTATGAAGCATCTGGCACCTCCATAGCGACATATGTTGCACATTACGCCTTAACCGTTTCAGTACGAGATGGCTTTGCTTAAGTTCTATGAAATCGTCTGGTTGTAGCAAGTTTACAGTACAAGAGGTGTCACAGCACTCAGAGGGCTACTGGAGACTATTACACCTTTTCAGTAATAAAGGCTTTTCCTAAGTCGATTATAAAAGTCAGGCAATGGCAATAATAATACGGATGTGCAGTTTCTTCCTGTGCATTCAAAGAAAACTTGCAAACAGCATACCTAACAGTGCGATATGCACGCATATTTGAAAGAATTATAAAATAATATTATCGGGTCATAAGAGACGTCTGTGATCGCTTAGGCATGATGGGATATCTTGTTCAGAAAGGGTGATATCCCCGATATCATGTACAACGATAATAAAGCGGTATCTGCCCTCCGCCACCTAATTTGTAAACTTTTTAAGTGTTGGGGGGGTCTTAACCCCCGAATAATATTGGTGAAAAATTTTATATAATGCAGGATATTATCAAAGATCCAGACGAAATGGCCTGTGTTTTGTTGATATCCATGAGCTCACGTTCCCTTGTTTCTGATCCTTTTAATTTTGGGAGGGGGGCTGATTTCCCGACAATCATGGGTAATTACCTTCCCCAAGTATCGAGTTACGGATGAGAGCCCATTATACAACACGCACTAAGATATTAAAGTCATACATGCCCTCCTTTCACTGATTCTAGGAATTTGTTATTGGGTGAGGGAAACTGACCCCCCTCTCCCCCCCCAAAAAAAAATGGTTGGAAAATCCTATTTAGTGAAATATCTTCAGGGTAACCAGACGAACTCACCTGGAAAGTTATATTCAAACCCATCAAACAACCTAGGAGGAGTTAAAACACAGACACACAGACAGCCAGACACACACACAGACAGACTAAATCTCTGGCAACGGTCCTGCTACTCAGGACTGATAAGACTGATAAAGTTTCATGATAATGAAAATTATTACAGTAGTTAGTTAATTCATTTCGATGACGATTTAGTTCTTTTTTTTTCTACCTCAATGAGATTGATTTCTGATTCAGAAAATTATTTTCTATAGAAGGGGTTAATGAAGGCGATATCAACTTGTCAGCAAAAAAATACATATATATTTATCCCTTCTAAGCATACTAAAATCATCTGAAGATTCCAACAATAGGATGAATATGTAAGCCATCCCCCTGATAACTGGGTTTAGCTATCTTAATATCCATATGGATATGGGAGATTGTTAGCCCACTAAGAACATTATGGTGCCATATGCTAAAATAATCTGGTAAGGAAAATGTGCAAGAGAGCTTTATAAGGTGACTACAGAAAGACTCGTAAGTTCTGGGTAACTGTTTTGTGGAGTTATGATGAAACGAAAATGCTTTTCGCTTGTCGATTCTAGAGGCTCCCTAGTACCTCTTTGTCATGATTTATTACGTATATCTCATTTCAGTATTATCTTAAATGCTGTATACATTTTATCAATATCTACAAAGTTTACATTAAAGAGCCTGGACGAAAACTGTTACCCATTACCAGCCAAAGTTGCTCTGCAAGGGACTTTGCTAAGGCAACTAAGCGTATAGTTTTTCCCCTATCAGATCATAGTTGCTGCAAATAGATCCACACACTAGTACACTATTTCCTTCTTGGTAAATTGTTACAATTCCTAATTCCATCCTCCTTAACTTACCCAGTGCAAAAATAACCTGGTAAGGAACAGGCACAAGCGAGCCTCCAATGGCCACCAGAAAACAGGCTACTTGGCTTGAAGAGTTCCCAGCGTTAAAACCGTGCCGCAATTACAAAATATTTTCCGTCTTCATATACACCTTGCGCTTCCATTATGTTCCTCTCCCCTCCATGAACCCATTTGCCAAATTATAAGTTGCACACACATTCACAACTATTGCAAGCCCCAATAATGCTGCATAATGTGAGGTGGGCAGGAAAACCGAGTGTGGGGCTGATGGTGAGAGGGAGACCTTGAGCTGCTTAGGTGTTATTTGGTCGTATTTCACTTATAATGACCATTAAATCCTTCAGTATGATGACAAACTTCCTTAGTTCTTGCTACCGCCAAATTATTAAATTTTGGTCTTTGTGGTTCTGAAGAACATTAAAAGAATCTTCACTAACCCACTGAACTCCCGGATGTCTCCTCCGTTTTAGTCCTACAACCTCCTGACGATTTTATTCAGCTTGATATAACTTTTTGGACTTGAGGGGTTAGGTATAGCCTAAATAAATCTTGTAGCATATTATAGGTCACTCTCAAATTGGATAAATCATCTGGTAGCAGCAACAATACTGTATACTAATAAAATCCTCAGCTGAAGCCAAGTAACTAACTAAAGCACTTAACCTCAATGATAGGTTTCCTACTCAGTTTTTACGACCACCAGATGTTTAAATTTAGCTCGAAAAGGACATCCGAGGTTGTAGAAATTAAGAACCACCATCATTAGCTCCTTAATCACGATCACATAGCCCTTTTTTTTATTCTTACCACAGCCAGACGATTTTATTCAGCTTAGAAGGATCCTCTCTTACTGAAGAAGGGACACGTGAGGTAAATTGGCCAGTTGGTGTTAAGGGTATTTTGACGAATCACGTATTAATATAATCAGTTTTACAAGATAGTTTTTTTTAGATGTGAATGAGGGTTTGAGAGAGAGAGAGAGGTTATATAATGTCTTGAATATTAGACGTGTATAATGACAGTAGACGAACACAGAATATGTCGAACCTCAAAAGTCGGATATTGTTAATCTTATAGGTTAATCTTATTGTACTATTTCTATCCTCAGACGATATTTATCACTTTATGGGAGACTTTTCCACCTGGAGGGAATCAGTACACGGTAGCCTTCATTAACTTTTCCTCTAATAGAGATCTTGCCCGGGGTGAATGAAGTCGTTTCGTGGTAGATTACTTAAGATAAGGTCATTATCGGATTGAAGAAGTTAATCGGTTTAAGTGGATGGTGATGGAAGCAGTGGTAGAGGCCCTAATATCCGAGATCTTGTATAATCAATCAGTTCTAAATGATAGATATCTATTATGTATAACAGATTAATAGATATGATTTTATAATAATCAAAGCTGGATGATAAGAGATTTGTGAGCTGATAACAGACTGATCGATATTCGGATGACAGATACACGAGTACTAATAGTAAATTGATAGATACATTACTACAGAAACCTGTGACACTATTATATTGTAGTAATATGTTTGGACCATGGATATCTAAGCGGCGAAAGTAAAGAGACTGATACAGTGTTATAATAGTCATTTTAGACGATAAGAAACCCTGGTGCTGAGAGTAGGTTGGTCGAGTATCAGCAAAATCAATTGAAGAAGACATTGGTGATCATGAGTGGGAGCGCAGATTTACTGAACGACTTTCCTGTTCTTGGTGAGGTGACAGAAGGTGTGGATAAGGAAGGTCAGTGTCCAGATGCATGTTGTAGATGTTCTTGTGGTCGTGGCGGCGCGGCAGTTGTGAGGTAGTAGTGGGAGTCTTGATGGTGGTGAGGGCACAGATGTCGACGGCTGGGAGGTGTGAGTGGAAAGGGAGAGAGGGATGTAGGTGGATGTAGATAGAGCAGGCAGGTGTGTAAATAGGTGTAGATAGGATGTGAAGAGGTGTAGATAGGTATGTAAGGTGTAGATGGATTTAGATAGGGTGTGCAGGTGTGTAGGCGGATTAAGTTGAGGTGTGGTTATGGAGAAGCTTAGGTGAGTGTAAATAGGATGTACTGGGGTATAATTGAGTTTAAATGGGGTAGTCTGGGATGTAGTTGTGATTAAGTGGGATATGTAGGGATACACATGACGTGAGCGAGGGAAATAGCTGGGTGTCAGTAGGATGTGCAAAGGTGTACTTAGGTGGATACAGACAAGTTGTGAAAGGGTGTAAGTGGGAGTGAATATGGTGTGTAGGAGTGCTTGGGGGCGAAGAGTGTAGATGGGTGAAGATGCGGTGTGCAGAGGTGTAGGCGGGTAGAGATAGGGTGTTCAGAAGTGTGGGTAGGTTGAGATGAGGTGTGCAAGGTGTGGCTGGGTATGGATGGGGACTGCAGAGGTGTAGGTGGGTGCAAACATTGTCTGTTGGAATGAAGTTCGGTGAAGACAGGGTGTGCAGGGGTGTAGATAAGGTGCACAGGGATTTAGGTGAGTGTAGCTAGGGTGTACAGATGTGTAGAAGCTGGAGATAAGATGTGTTGGGCTATGATTGTGAGGAGGTTGTGCATGAGTGTAGATGAATGTAGATAGGGTGTGCAGGAGTGTAGGTGAATGTGGACAGGGTAAGCAGAGGTGTAGGTATAAGTGTGCAGGAGTGTATGTACTGTAGGTGTCAGTACAATGTGCAGGAATGTAAGTAGATTTGGTTAGGGTGTGCATGGATGTACGTGGACTGAGATACGGTGTTCTAAAGTGTAGATGGGTACAGATCGGGTGTACAAGGATGTGGGTGTAGACAGGATATTTATACAGAGGTGTAGGTGCATGACAGCAGGGTGTGCGAAACTATCAGTGAATGCAGATTCGTAGATTAAATGTGGTGGGGTGTAGGTGGGTGTGGGCAAGCAAGTACAGAAGAAGTGAAAATGAGCGTAGATGAGAATTTGTGTGTGTGTGTGTGTGTGTGTGTGTGTGTAAAGATGAGCGTATAAGAATATGAGAGGGTGTACAAGGTTGTGAATGAGTGGGTGTAGAAGAGTGTGGGTGAGTGGGTGTACAATGAAGGGGATGTGGGTGAGTGGTAGTAGAAGGGTGTGGGTGAGTGGGTGATGTACAGGGTTTGAATGAGTGGACACATAGGAATACATGGGAAGGAAAGATAACAGGAGGTCAATTAAACCATAACGAGATTATCTGTTGGGAGAAAGACTAATTCTACTAAAGATCTAACCGACGTGTATGAGAGCACAGAAAAGAAAAAAGGACGTAACGAGTGTGGGTGAGTGGGTGTAGATGGGTGTGGGTAGGTGGGTGTTTAAGGCCAGGGACGGGTGTGACTCAGTGATAAGGCAGAGGGCCGGTGATCTCGGTGACCCGGATTTAGTTCAGAATAATGATAAACGAAAATATTAATCTCTTCAGCCCGTTGACAGTATTCTTCAGTTTAATTTTTTTTCCATACGTCTTCATTCAACTTGGGATAACTTTTCCAACGGGACGGGTTAGTTAAAGCCTTGATCCACTTTACTACGAGAGATCGCTCCTTAAGTTGAATCACCGTCCAATGGTTGCCTGACGATAGTAAAAAATACGTCGTCGGGCCGAAATGTTTTGAAGTTGTTCATAAGTTGTGAGTTAGTTTTATAATTTGTTCACATATGTCCTCTAATACGTCACTAAATACCCCCGCAAGGTCTTGACAATTTCCATTAACCCCTTCGAACGTAGATGTTATTATACATTCTTGACAGTGGTCTCAAAAAGTACTTGTGCTTTTTATATCTATAATCGAACCATCATGGTCATTAACAGCACCACCACCACTACCACCACCACCACATATAGCACCACCAGCATCAGCACAAGCTACTTTATCAGCGTAATCACTTTCCTCCTTCTCCTCACCATCATCACCATCTTATTTTCCCTAGCTGTTGAGAAGTGGGTCGGGTAAGGAAACAGAGAACAGGAAAACACGAAATTAGAATTATGATCAGTGTCGGGCGTAAATATGCTGCACCACCATATTCACCCTTTCAAACATTAGGAATGCTGCACTGAACTCGACTGCATTGTACTGGATGCCCCAAGACAAGTATGCCAAGCTTCGGAAAATTTGTTCTTCGGCTGAGTTTGAGGAAAAAAGTGCTGTAATAGCATGGATCCAATTTTCATCCTTCATGGAGCTATAATTGCTGATGACCCCATCTCTCTTATAATTCACCCAAAAAGCCGCCAATAACAGAAACCGCAACGGTTGAAAATTGGGCCCATGCACATTTAAAGTTTGTTGCTCAAAATTAACCCAGAACTAACCTCCTGATGTTTGGCCACTTTTCCTGGGTCAGTGTAAGCAAAGCGGTGTACGACTGATAATAACAGGGTGTTGGATGCTATACAGGCGAGCTGATGGGTGTGCGGGAGAGCAGACAGAGTAGGAGCGTCTGGGGGAATATGAATGGGCTGTGACCGATTTCGGAAGGTCATACGTGTGTGTGTGTGTGTGTGTGTGTGTGTGTGTGTGTGTAAAATGTTTTGTAAGATATTTACTTTTTTTTTGTGTGTGTGTGTCCGACTCTGGGCATAGGCTTCACAGCCTGCTATCAAGGCCCAGCAGCCCTCCTACGTACCAGCACCTCTACATGTCACCACTTCGGCGCTAACACCCACCGTCCATATTGAATACATGCTAGGGCTGTCTCATACAGGACTGGTGTATTGGTATTAGCGGGGGTATTTTTACGATATGTCGGCGGGTCTTCTGGTAGATCAGTGAAGCCTGATTTAATTAAATTCGAATTCTTAAACTGTTCCCTACCCCAGCGAGGATTCGAACCTGGGTCCGTCGGGACTGCAAGCCACCTCTCTGCTGATAGAGCCACCGCCTCCACGTACAGGACAATGGCATTATATTGACTTAATTTTGGGCAGAATTAGGCTAAGCAACGACGAAATAAGAAAGAACACAACTTTAAAATCCTTAATTAAACTAGAGAAGAATATGCTACGCAACACTCCTCGTCCATCCCCCCCCCCCTCAACAAAGAGTCAGGTAAAGTAAACCTAAGTCAGTCCTTTCATTTGACAAACAATTCAACGCATAAACATTTTAAAAGGAATTTTATAATGAGATGTACTCTTAGTTTGAGAGCGAGAGAGAGAGAGAGAGAGAGAGAGAGAGAGAGAGAGAGAGAGAGAGAGAGAGAGAGAGAGAGAGAGAGAGAGTATCAGAGCACATCTCCGCTAACCACTGCTCTTACGCTACACAACCTCACCCCTCGTAATTACACCACGCGAACACCCGCTGCCTTACCTCCATGAACACTTGTTCCTACACACCCGTACCCGAACACCTATCTGAACACCACGCGAGCACCCGCTGCAATACCGCCATGATTGTCTGTACTTGATCACTTTTACCTGAACACCTATACCTTATCACCCGTACTTGAACACCCGTATCTGAACGCCAGTACCTGTACACCACATGAGCACCCGCTGCATTACCGCCATGAACACATACATATAAGTAAATATTTGTGCTTGAACACCTGTTCCTGAACATCTGTATCTGAGCACTCGAACACCCAATACTTTGCCATCCTGAACACCTGAATCTAAGTACCTTTACCTGAACACTTGTTCTCGAGCACCACGCAAACACCCGTAACCTTATCGCAGTGAACATCTGTACCAGAACACCTTTACCTTAATTCCCATACTCTTTGAATACTTGCACTTGAACTCCTTTATCTGAGCTCCACGTAAACACCCACTGCTATACCTCAGAAACTTTTCATGAGCACCTGTACTTGATCACCTGTACCTTTCCTATACCTGAACACCCTTACAAGAACATCTGTAAGAGAACACCTGTACCTGACGATGGCTATGCTTTACCGCCCTAAGCATCTGCAGCTGAACACCACACTGCCTTACCGCCCTTGATACCCGTGCCTGAACACAAGCACCTAAAAACCTGCACATGAACAATTGTATCTGAATACCTGTACTCGAACACCTACAACTGAACATCCACAAACACCCGTTACATTACCGCCCTGAAAACCTTTACTTGAACGCCTGTACCTGGACACCTGTACCCAACACCTGAACCTGAAAAATTTTGTTTGAACACCGATTCTTGAATACCTATTCTTGAACACCTTTGTCCCTGAACACCTGTACCTCAGCACCACGCTAACATATCGCCATTCTACAGCCCCTGAACACTTGTACCTGCAACTTACATCTGAGCAACTGTACCGGGAAATCTGTATTAGAACACTAGTACCTTAACACCCTACCTAAACTTGTGTACCTGAAACCTGTACCCTACACCTGTTCCTAAAAACTTGCACCTGAACATCTGACCAGAACACCTGTATCTGAGCACCATCCCTGATCATCTGTACCTGAATACCTTACCTAGACACCTGTAAACGTCTTACCTGGACTCCTTTACCCAAACACCTGTACCTGAATACCTGTATCTGAACACTTGTACCAGAACACCTTACCAGAACACCTGTATCTGAACATCTCACCTGATCTCCATGCCTGAGCACCTTACGCGAACAGCTTACTTGAACACCTGATTGAGCACCATATCTGAGTATCTGTATCTGAAAAACTTACTTGAACACCTGTACCTGAATATCTTACCATAACACTCATTAGCACCTTTCCTAAACCCCTGTGCCTGAACACTACCTAAATACCTGCACCTGAGCACCTTACCAGAACACCTGTATCTGAACACCTCACCTAAACACCATACCTGAGCAGCTGACCTGAATACCTGTATTTGAATACCTGCACCTGAACACTTGTCCTTGAACATCTGTACCTGAATACCTACACCTGAACACCTTACCTGAACGACTGTAAACACCTTACCCGAACACTTTTACCTTAAACCTGTACCTGAATATCTGTGCTTGACCTTCTTACCTGAACACCACACCTGAACAGCTGTACCTGAACACCTGTACTTGAAACATCACCGGAACGCCTGTACCTGAATACCTTACCTAAACACCTTAACTGAACACCATACCTGAACACATCACCTGAACCCCATACTTGAACACCATACTTGAACACCAAACCTGAACACCTGTACCTGAACACATTACCCGAACGCCTGTATCTGAACAACTTACCTGAACACCTTTACCACTGAATGTCTGAACTCTGAGCGCTCCCTTCAACTCGCCACAGCCTTGAACACTTTGTAATCATGAAACCCGCTTGAACAGAGATAAATGGAGAGTGCCTCATTAACACGCCAACACACCTGCACTCACACTCTCGTATCTGAACACCTCTTGGCTCATGATTGCCGTCTCCATATCTGCTGAGTACATTCATTCTCTCTCTCTCTCTCTCTCTCTCTCTCTCTCTCTCTCTCTCCTGTTGCATTTGTCCTCCTTACCTTCTTCACATAATTCATTCCCTTACATTTTCTTAGTCATTTTCCCTTTGTTCTCCTCTTCAGTTCCTTTCTTTCCTTTTTCCTCTTTCTTTTTGTCTTTTTCTTCCCTCTATTTTCTCCTCTTTTCTCTCCTCCTTATCCATTCTTCCTCCTCCCTTCCACTCACTTTTATTTCTATCAAAATTTCTTCTCCTTTTCCATTTTCGTCACCGTTATGCCTGTCATCTATTCTACCTTCTTTTTTCCCTGCTTTCCTTCCCCTTCCTCTTCTCCTTATCCTTCCACTTCACCTCTTTACCTCTCTGTATTCACCCTTCCCGTCCCCCTTCTCTTCATCCCTCTACTCCCTTTCCTTTTGTCACTCATTTTGCATCCTTCTCCTTCTTCATCCTGCATTCTTGCCCATCCAAACTTCCTTCATACTTTCTCTTCCACTAGCCCTTCCCCCTGTCTTCCTTCTTTTGCCCACCCTTCTCTAATCTCTTCCTCACCATTCCTTCACTTCATTTTCCTTCCTCTCCTCTTCATCCTTCTGCTTTTCTCGTCCTTCATCCGTTCCTACTTTCCTCCTTTCATCCTCCTTCTCCTCCTCTTTCCTTTTCCCTCCCTCTTCTTTTGCACGCTTCTGCCTTCCTCCTCCGCTCCCTTACGGTGCTTTTGCTTCCCCTTCTTTCCCCCACTTCCTCATTACCCTTTTTCTCTCAACAGTTTTCTTCCACTGTCCCATCTCTTTCACGTCCATACCCTTTTCTTGCTGTCCCTCTCTCTTCCTATTCCTCATATCCTTCCTCCTCTGCACCCTCTTCCCCTTACTCCCCCTATTGCTCTTCCCTTCTCCTCTTCCTCTTTCCCTCCTCAATCCTCGCCCTGATATTTGCCTCCAATGAAGATGTTCCGCATGAGAACAGGAACGAAAAAAAAAAAAACTCGCATACAACACCGAGAATAATCAAGCTCCCCCTTCTCTCTCTCTCTCTCTCTCTCTCTCTCTCTCTCTCTCTCTCTCTCTCTCTCTCTCTCTCTCTCTCTCTCTCTCATCTATTTCCAATGCTCCTTTCCGCATTCCTTTTGTCTCCCTTCTTCAGGCTTATTTTTTCTCTTCACTCCCTGTCTTCGCTCCTTATTTACTTCCTCGTCTAGTTCTTGTCATTGCCTCTCCTCTCCCATTCCTCCTACTTCTCCATTTCATCTCTCTCTCCTGTTGGTTCTCTATTCCGTGATCTCTGTTCTTCGAATTCATTTTTTTTCTACTGTCTTCTCCCTGATAATGGAAAAAAAATGGGGAAAGAGAGAGAGAGAGAGAGAGAGAGAGAGAGAGAGAGAGAGAGAGAGA